>CM046538.1:4765000-5025000 GCA_024713555.1 Spirodela polyrhiza | reverse complement strand
ATATTCTCGTGAGGTACTTCAACTAGTTTATTAATTAAAAATAATTACCCCATGTAGCTAATATTAAACTTGTGCGACAAATTCTATGAATCCTCGAGTGATAACTAAAATCCTCGGTGAGCTGCAATCAGGTCTTTTTATTTACTTGATTTTGCCTCTGCCATCGTAAATAAGGAGCTCATGTTGTTATAATAATGGTGTCCTCATGTGGGAAGATCTTTGTTCTTTATTGTCTTTCATGTTTTTGCAAGATTTTGATGAGTATAATCTTCCCTGGTGCATTTTCTTCGTGAATAATATAGATAAACTCAATTTGGTTATTTTTCATTAGATAAATTTGAGGATCATTGTGTTAAGAAAAATAAAAAAATCATATTTATTATTGGCTTTTCTCTTACGCATTGAAGCTCTTAACTATTTTTTCAGGTCTCTATTACCTTTTGACAAATATTTTGTCGATTTTTTCTTTCCCATTAGCATAACCCTATCTCAATGATTCCAACTTCCACATCGCCGCTCATTTTCAGAAACAGCTCACTCCCATAAAAATATTTTCAGAGGTTTTTCGAGTATGAGGTCACGTTTTTTTCATTCAACACTCCGTAGTTCTATTCCTAGGGCTGTGTATCAAGACCCATCTCCCTAGCATAGATATAAACCAAAACGAAATCGATATCTTTGCTTCTGCGTCCATGTTTGCCAAATGTTGACAAGACGTCTCTCACGCATTACAGTGTTTGATAAGATGGTCACCATTATGTTCACGCATGTCATGGTAATAGTGATGAGATGGCATAGTGCAGGGTCCACGCATTTCCATGAAGGATTGCCGGAATGGTGGGGGCAATATGCATGCCGTCAAAAATAATGAGGCAATTCTACTTAAATCTACTCAACATCTTCACGCCCATCTCTTCTCCAGAAAGGAAACCAATGAGAAATATCTCTTATGCATAGAACTTTAATATTAATACATGTTATATAACCTACAAAATATCTATGGGGTGCAGATTTTATGCTTGGTAATTGAAAGATTGTAGCTTTGCAACTATATTTGCTAATTCATTGAAATTTTTTAATTATGATGCTGAGTTTATTATTTCGTATTTTTCCTTTTTATCATGATAAAGTTTTCGTGTTGACCATTTTTTTCCAGTGATGCTATATTTTTTTTTGCACATCTTCTCTTTCTGCCAACCTCCTAGGCTAGAGTTTATTGTAGCAAATGAATGGTCAACGTGAAGCTCAGATGCATCATGTACATGTTAACCTGAAAGTGCACATGGATAAACCATTATTATGATGATGATCATCATACTGATTTCGATGCAAGGAACAATGAACGTTCTTGTGCCATAGGGTGCCCTCTAAGCACATGGATAAGCCATCTCGATGCAAGGAATGATAAATCTCCTGCATTAATGTTAAAGGGCCTTCTATGCAATGCCAGAGTTTGAGTTTAGAAGGTCTGGCTCGCTTTATGTTATGCTGAATAATAACTTACAATATAACTTAGAAAAATAGGGATACAATGAGAGCCTTAGTCTAATTTTTCCCTAGATTTATGACAACTGGTCATTTGTTACAAGCTGACCATTTTTGTATAGAAAAGGGAAAATCTATGGCAATAGTTGTTGTGTACTGAATTTGTGCAAATATCATGCCCATTTGATTTCCTCTTGGGTCTTCAGCACCTTCTGACCAATTGCATGCTTGGGTCTATTCTAACATTTTGGCATAATCCTTTTGCAGGTTCTAAACTGGGGAAGCATTGCAGAATTACTAGAAAGAGACCTTTTCTTCCATTGTCTTTGGATTTTCTCCCAAGAAGACCCCCATGCAATCATAGCTTGATTATTTTCACTCCTATGTATTTTGGCCCAAGGTTTTTGAGGCAACCAGCTCCTTTATAATCATCATCTTCAGCAGTGCCTTTCAGAACACAATTTACTCAAGAAGGTCCCTTTGGGCTTATAAGAGAGTTCTAGAACTTGTTCTTCCAATAGTGTTTGATGGACCCTCTCATGAGCAGGACAATGGGCTTAAATTGGCAGGGCCAACATAAGGACATTTAAGGGCAGTACATGAGCAGTCAGTGGGATAGGCCTCAGCCCATTACTGAGGCCCATATATAAATAGTCAAAAGGGGGAGCCATACGAGACACTTTTTGAGAGAAGTCAGTCAGGAGAAGGGGGGTGCTTTCCAACCAGCCCCAAACTCATTAGAGTTTTCTTTGGAAATCCTAGTTCTCTACTCTTATCTTTTGTTCTCTTAGTGTTAATCTCATCTTATTATTTTTCCGTTTTATTACCTCTCTTAGGGTTTAGTGGGGACCCTAACATCTAGTATCATAGCCAAAGCTCGGGTATGCTAGCATGCTGTCGAAAGCAAGAGACGGGAAACTTGAAGCCCTAGAGCAAGAGTTCTTGGGGTTGAAGGAAAGACTTGCTACCGATAGAAACCACTTTGCCACCCTAGAAGCAACCATTCAGGAGCTCACCCAAACAATCACATTGATGGCGAGTCAGTGAGGAGGTCCCTACAAAGGGAACATGACACCAGTGGATCAATTCTCATAGACCACATTAACTAATATGCCAAAGGACACTGTGGGTCGACCTATAAAGGAATCGTGCACCAACCCCCTAGTAAGTCTTGCAAAATAGACAAAGGAGGACAACTTCACCCCTAACAGCCTATATTGTTGTCTTGAGCTTTCAATGTTCAATGGGACTAACCTCGTGACTAGATCTGTCGAGTAGAGTTCTATTTTGAGATATAAGGTTTCCACAATTAGGACCAAATCAAAATGGCCACCACTAAAATGGAAGAGGATGTATTGTTTTGGTTTCGTTGGATTAAAACTCACAAACCATTTTGTGATTGGGATGATGTCAAGTAGTGAATGAGGTCTCGTTTCACCTCCAAAATGAAAGGAGACATGGGAACAATTCCTAGATTTGAAGCAACACTAGTGTATTTGAATATCAAGGAGAGTTAGATTATCCAACATTATACAAGGTCTAATCAAGTGGGTCATGGAAGAGGTTTTCCTCGAAAGAATGAAACCAGACATTTAAGTTGAAGTCAAATTATTCAACCCTCATGGCTTGAACAATATTATGGAGATTGCCCAAGCCATCGAGGAGAAGAATGTCATTTTGAAAGCGAAGCCACAAGTTATCGAGACACACCCAAGCATAATAAGAGAGAATGATAGAGGGTTTAGTCGTGACACCAAGCCTTATGAGAGAGAGATAGAAGGGTCAAGGTAGCATGCAATTAGTTGGCCCTAGTGGGGAACCTCAACTATGGGGCCCTCACCCAACCCTCAACCCAAAACTACTTAACTTGGATTAAGGCTCAACAAGTTAGAGTTACAAAAATGGTGAGCAAGAGGCATATGCTTCACCTGTAATGAATGGTTCTACCTAGGCCATATATGCAAGAAAGAGTTATAATTGATACTAGTATTGGATGAGGAAGTGCTATTAGAGGACGTAGAGATCATCCTAGATGTAGCCCAAGATCAAGCTCAAACATGTGTTCAAAGTCTTCTAATTGAAATATCCCTCAATTCAGTCATCAACCTAACATTGTTAGGAATTATAAAATTGCAAGATAAGTTATGCAACGAATAATTTTAATGTGTTGGTTGATTATGAGGCAACCCACAACTTTATCTTAGAATTGTTGATGCAAGAGCTCCATTTTCTCTCACAATCACCATGAACTATGACATATTGGGTGATTGGACAACAATAAGAGGATGAGGGTTGTGTAGGGGATTGACCCTAAAAATGTAAGGCTTGATCATCTAGGAGGATTATTTACCCTTGCAGTTAGGTAACATAGACATCATTTTGGAGATGCAATGGTTGGGTACTCTTGAAATCATGTAGGTGAATTGGAAAACTTTGACTATGAGATTCCCTATAGGGGGTGCCACAATGACCTTCAAGGGTGACCCACAACTTCATTAAGTAAGCATTACCTTTAAATCCATCTATGGTGGTTATTAAATAGACCATGAAATTGTCGTGGGTTTATGTAGGTTTGCTATGGATAGTCTAAAAACATACAAAGGGTTGGACTAGCAACTAGAGCAATAGTTGACCTAATAATTTTTCCAAGGCTTTCAAACCTTTCACTAACTTACCTCCAAATCAAGAAGTGGTCACCACATTCCCTTGAAACCAAGTACGGGACCCCTCAATATCTTACCCTATCATTACTCAAATTTACATAAAAATGAGACATAAAAATTGTTGTATGACATGTTGAAAATAGGCTTTATCTAGCCCTCTACTAGTCTTTTTGTCAACTCAATATTACTAGTTAGAAAAAAAGACAATTCGTGGAGATTTTGTGTTAATTGTTAGGATCTAAACAAATGATGACCCCTGATCGTTTCCTCATACCCACATGGAGGAGGTTTTGTATAAACTCTATTAAGTAATTTGCTTTCTTGATTTAAACCTAAAATCTAGCTATCATCAAATCTACATGTGATAAGATGATGTACT
Organism: Spirodela polyrhiza; assembly: GCA_024713555.1. Taxonomy (NCBI): domain Eukaryota; kingdom Viridiplantae; phylum Streptophyta; class Magnoliopsida; order Alismatales; family Araceae; genus Spirodela; species Spirodela polyrhiza. The sequence goes on along the minus strand of CM046538.1, from coordinate 5,020,473 downwards.
CAAGATAGTATTTTGAACACATGAAGGACATTGAGTTTTTACTAATAGCCTTTGGTCTCAAAATGCCTCAACCACATTTCAGTCCCTCATGAATTGTGTATTTCAGCCATACTTGAGAAGGTTCATCCTTATCTTTTTTTATGATATTTTGGTGTATAATGACCTTTCATCTCATTAGCAATAATTATACTGAATTTTTTAGTTGATGAGTTAGCACTAGTTACACCACAATGTAAAGAAGCATATCTTCCAAGTGTGCCACATTAGGTATTTAGACCAGTCCATCTATGAAACTAGCATGGAAGTGGATGACAACAAGGTTGAAGCCATGAGACAATGAGCAACACCTAAGAATCTGTGTGCATTTTGTGAGTTCCTAAGATTGACAGGGTACTGTAGACATTTTGATGCAAATTATGACAACATTGCTTATCCTCTCAACCATCAACTCAAGAAGGATACTTTCTAGTAGACCTTAAAGCTAAACAATCCTTTCAACAACTTAAACATGCCCTCAACAATGTCTCGGTGTTAGCTCTACTTGATTTCTCTAAATCTTTTGAGCAAGAAATTGATGTGTCAAACTTTGGCATGGGTGCAATATTTGATGCAAGATAAGCGGCTCACTGTTTACTTCAGTCAACTTTTATCCATTCGAAATTGTCTCAAATCAGCTTTAAGGAGGGAGCTCATGGCCATAGTGTTAAGTGGTGCTTTGGAAGCATTATTTAATGGGTTGTCCATTTACTATTTTTGTTGATCAATTAAGTCTCAAGTTCCTCTTTGAACATTGCTAGGTGCTGCCTATCCATTAGAAGTAGTTTGTCAAGATCATGTCATTTGATTTCACCATCAAATATACGGTCAGAGATGAGAACAAGGTGGTTGATGTGTTGTCTCGCATTCCATCCCCATCACAAATGAAAACAATAGTCAACTTTCTAACTAGCAGCATTGACCATGCCCAACTTTGATTGACATTGCTATAGATTATCACTTGACACATATCCAAATAACTCTCCTCAACAGTTCATAGGCATTCCCTAAATATCAAGTTAAATATGGACTCCTCCTTTATTATAGCCATTTGGTTATTCTTGCAACATTAGATGTGATCTTTACACTCCTTCACACATACCATGATAGTATGGCCAATGAGCACTTAAGTTTTCTGTGCACATATAAATAGCTCTGCTAATATTATTTTTAGAGCAATATGAAGTATACAATTCAAGAATGTCCAAAAATGCTTAACATGCCAATGCAATAAGTATGGCACAACACCACTAGCAGGCCTACTACAACCCTCCCTATTCTAGACCAAATATGGGAAGACCTCGAGGGTGTAATACTATCTTGGTGGTAATTAACTACTTTAGGAAGTACATACACTTTATTCCCCGACAACACCTTGACATAGCAATGATAGTGGCCTTAGAATTTATCACGCATTGTTAAATTACATGGCATTTCACGCTATGTTGTATCGGACTATGACAAACTCTTCACCTACTTATTCTATATTTAACATTTCCGATTGTAAGACATACATTAAAAATAAGTGTCTCGAGACTTACTTGTACTACTTTTCTAATGACATATCAAAAACTTGGAGGATGTGACTATCTTAGGTTGAGTTTTGGTATAACTCAACATTCCAATCGACTACATATACAACACCCTTCAAATAGTTTACAAACGAGACCCACCTCCAATTATCTAATTTTTAGGAGACTAAGGTGGAAAGGGTGGAAAGCCAACTACACAATTGTGATATCATCTTGGAAGAGCTGAAGCTCCACCTGTCACAAGACCAACATTGCATGAAGATCCAAGTTGACAAGCACTATGAGAGGTTGAATTCTCTTTAGGCAACATGGTCTTCCTCAAAGTGCAACCCTATTCGATCTTATCTATGTCCAACCACAAGCACCAGAAGGTAGTCTCTAGGTATTTTGGATCATATTACATTGTACATAGGATTGGCAAGGTCGCCTACAAGTTGAACATGTCCAAGGAATCTCAAATCAACCTTATATTCCACATTTTATGCCTCAAGAGGGTCATTGGCACCAACACCTATAGTGTGCTAGTGGACACCCTCATAAATGAGGACTTAAAGGGGAGTGTAAAGCCAAAAGCAGCCCTTAACACAACCAAGGACAAGGTAATGTCTTAAGAGGGGTATTGATGGGCCCTCTCACGAGCGAGATAATGGGCCTAAAATGACAATTCCAACACATGGGTGTTTCGGGGTGCACTATGTTAAGAAATATAAGGACAGGACATGAGCATCAGTGGAATAGGCCTCGGCTCATTGCTAGGGCCCTATATACAAATAGTCATATAGGGGAGCCATAGGAGACTTTTTGGGAGAAGTCAATCGGGAGAGGGGGGGCTGCTCTCCAACCAGCCCCAAACTTGTTAGGGTTTCTTGTGAAAACACTACTTCTCTATTCTTATCTTCTATTCTCTTCGTGTTAATCCCATCTTGCTGTTTTCCCATTGTATTACCTCTATTAGGGTTTAGTGGGGACTCGTTCTATTACCTCTATTAAGATGTGCTTTGACGTCAGCTTAGAAATTGATACTTCAGTGTGGAGCCGATTGTTCACATCTACTAAATTATTTTTTAGCCTCATTACATACCGTTGAGAATATTTTTCCTTCATATTGTTTGATTGAGTTGTTGAGTCTAGCCCCAATCAATATATTTCTTTCAGGATCATTGACCCTCCCTTAGGATATATATGAAAGAAAAATTACCTGAAGAAAATAATCATCATCTGTGTTGTAAATGAAACAGAAATTGACTTATCTATTTATAGAAAGAGAAAAAAAACATATATTTCTTTTAGGATCATTGACCCTCAAGATATGCATGAAAGTAAAATTTCCCAAAGAAATAATCATCATATGTACTGTAAATGAAACAAAAATTGGCTTGATCTACTTAAAAAAAGAGAAAACAAAACATATATTTCTTTCAGGATCATTGACCCTCCCTTAGGATATCCATGAAAGCAAAATTACCTGAAGAAAATAATCATCATATGTGCTGTAACTGAAACAGAAATTGCCTTAATCTACTTACAGAAAGAGAAAAAAATGCAAATATTTTCTTTTAGGATCATTGACACTCTAGGATATGCATGAAAGTCATCCGTACTGTAAATGAAACAGAATTTGGCTTGTTCTTCTCAATTCTACCTATTTTTGTTCCAATTAAGAGTACAAATGATTATTTTCTTCGGGCTACACCAGGATTTGTTCCCTTTTTACCTTCACGTTTGATCAGATTTTCTTTTTAGTTTCACCTGACTGGTGGCGCCTATTCCAGGTAGAAATTTTCTGTAGACTCGGCTGTGCATTGATTCTCGACCATATGGGCTCCAAACAATACACGTCCACGTTTAATTTTCATTACAAATAATTCCAACACCGAAAAATAAAAACGCAAGCCAATTAAGGAGAAATAACCATTGGGTCTCAATCACAATCCTCAAGTATTAAAATATACATTACAAATAAATACTCCTGTTCGATTGACTGTAATCCTCCCCACACTTGTTTCCCACATCACCATAACACCACAACGAGGGAGATTTTTCCTGAAGAACCGTCTGCACCAGCCCTTGAAACAAACGGACCTTGGTTTTTCATTGAAATTCATCCGAAGCTGGTCCAGTTGAACAGTAGCACGTGAGGGGGGGCAGAGCCCTCTCCATCAGGACTGTGCAGGGCTCGCCTGTATGCAGCAGAACCACTTTTTCTGTGCACAAGACGCAGCAGATCCAAATTAGAAAAGCTGGGCAAGGCTCCAAAGGCAGAGAGGCTGCAGCCCAGTTCAGTAAGCATGTTTAAGCAAGAAGAGTAGGCTGGGCCCTCTCTGCAAGAAAATACCCCCGCAGGATGGTAAACTGGGGATGATGGGCAGAAAGTTGAGCAGACTCACAGCAGGCTTAGAAGGATAGGATCCTCCTTGTTTATAGGATCGATCTTCCTTTGCAGGGGACTCAGCCCCGGGGGCGTTGCCCCCAGTCTTCTTCTCGTCCCTCGCTTTGTTGAAGATCATGGTGAAGCCTTCTGCAGAGGTGGGGTCGTTGACATCCCATTCGCCAAACTTTGGTAAAGGCCGGCCCTTGTCCTGCTGCAGCAGCCATTGCCGGAGTTAATTCCATATTTGGCAACAACAAGGTACGGTGAAGGAAGCAATGGAGGATGGACAGGGATGGAAAGGGAAAACAAACACCCCTGACACATTTTTTTTTCTTGTCTTTTGGATGGAAAAGACTAAACAGCTGACCGAAGATATCAGCGTCTTGGAAGAACATCTAATCTGATTATTTCGTTTAAACCGAAAGTGGACAAGAAGTCAAAATAAGATAGCAGTTCCCTCCAAGGAATTGGTGAGAATAGTCAACTCCTCAAGAAATGGGTTCTTAGATAATAAGATAGCAAGCTAGCTTGGATGGGCATTTCAATGTGGCCTGTTTATGTAACATGGAGTCCACTTTCTTGCCATTCCTTCTCAAGAGGCACAAACAGCGCACAGGATTGATTCAAATGATTCAATTTATCCAGTGTAAGGGCCGTAGCCAGTCCCAATCTGGATCAGATTGGACCGACCAAATTGACCATTTGGTGGCCAGCCAGACTGGTTAGATCGCCTCCAACAGTCAGACTAGTTATTATCCATCCCACTATGAATCAGTCGGTCCCAGAATGACCCACATGATCAGATGCTCACACCACCATTTAATAATAGAAGAAGCGGAAAGAAAGACCCCACCCGCTGATTTTTCACCACACTATTAAAGATTAATATTTATATTAATATTTTCCCGTAACTTCGTTTTCTAGAAGGCCTCATGACACACATTAATCATTCCAGTCCAGCATACCCACCTCTATGAACATAAACAGCTGGCGGCTCTGGCAATGAAGGGGGAAAAAAAATCCGAATTCCGCTTTACAGCAGAATGTAAATGGAAAGAAAAATAGAGACGGCAGTGGAGAATCCTCCTCCCTGACCTCCCCTGATAAAAACCCTGTCAACCATGTATTCAGTCTGCATCATTATCATATAAATACGAATATTTATAATCCAAAAAACCCACTTTATTAAATTAAAGGAATAGTAAATACAGAAGATTAAAAAAAAGAAAAGAAATAATATAGGTCGTCTGAGAACTCTGATGCCCGGATCACTGAGTACCGAGGACACCCATCCAGAATACGACAACTGCATCAGATCTCAGTCAGAGGTTATTTACAATTCTCTACTCCTACTATGTAATAATACACCTCTCTCATCAAACAAAGAAACTTTTCTTCATTAGAGTCCTTTGATAATCTTGTTCAACGAGAAAACTTCATTTTTGATGAAAAATTATCACCAAGTTACTCCGCCAACCTTTGAGTTCCTAATTTTCAAATACATTAAATCGACCTTCGGAATTCCATCTCCCTGTTCCCATCTTCCTGGCCATCTTCATAATAATCTGTTGTATTCCTTGCTGCAATTCGGCAGGCACAGATTTTTTTTTTTTTTTTCTCCCGCAGGCCTCCTGAATGAGACGTACCCTCCCACCTTCATCATGATATATGATATGGCCTCAGGTAAAGACCCCCACCACCCTCTCCTCCTTGAACCACCCAAAATTTATTGTCTTCCACCACTAATTCCAGGGAGGGAAATAGAGGGCTCACAGCCTGAAGAATATTTATCCAAACAGGGGACAAGTTGAGTGAAGTCAAAGCCAGAGCTTCCTCTTATCCCCATTCGAAAGATTCTGCCCCTACTCGCCATCCATGTCTCTTCATGAAGAAAGGCTTTCTTGAAACTCCCCACTCCAGGATATTGAGCACAGTCCTTCGATCTCCCCATCCATTCCACATCCAGAAGGAAAAAAAGGTTCTAATGAAATGGAGTTCCAAGATTGATGTGGGCAATCTTTAAAAATGGAAATCATGTATATGGCCAAGTTGGATCAAAACCCCATCAACCACTCAGTGAAGGAATCATCTGCCTCCCTGCCTTTCATTTTGAGCTAAGATCTCTGGCTTAAATCCATTATCATTCCTTGGCTTCTGCAACACACGGACTGAGAAAGCGAAGAGCTAATATAAAAAAATTTATAGAGCGAGGATGCAAAGCCCCTTTTTTCCTCTTTTAGTTTTTTTATCTTTTGTGGCAATAACAAAAAATGAACAAAAAAGGGCGGATTGATGCTAAAGAAACTAGGTCTCTCAGACAGATTCCAACCCACCAACCATCATCAATTTGGAAATCACCCCAGAAATTCTTCAACTATTCACTTCCCTTGTGAAATCAGATTTCAGGACTTCCAAGATGTGTTTCACTAGGGCCAAGAGAAAATCAACACCGTCCTCATTGACTAGGTCTCTCAGAGAAGTCAGCAACTCTGCTAGAGATTCTCACATTGACTACTTCAAAGTCAGGGGCCTAATCAGCCAATTAGCTCACCTACTGAAGGTGTGCTGGATACTACTTACCATTTCTGGTTCCCCTGTTTCTTCCTCCCAAAATATTCAAAAAACAGACCCGAAATTTGCAGTTTTCGGAAAATTGAACTTCCCAGAACCTTTCTAGGCATTGCCCACCACCCACCGCCACCATTATTAGGGTTAAAGAAGAAAGCAAACAAAGAAAAGGAAGAAGAAAATCAGAACCACCAATCAATCCTTGATGTTTCCACGCCAATCCAAATCAGTAAGATCTCTCCTCCCTCCTCATCAAGGACCGTGGTCTGAAATCAGAAGGGTCTTTCAAAGACTTCCCTTATTCTCGGCTCGAATAACCCCTCACATACAGCGAGCCGCCTCCCTCCCCCACTCCACATCAGGTACGTCGATACCGCCCACAGGGTTTTCACCCACAGATTCCTTCCAGAACACGCTATCATTAGAACAATCGTCATCCCCAACCACGCCGGATCTTCCTCTCTTTCGCTGATCAATCATTCCATCTTCTCTTGATGATCTGCCTACCTTCCGATCATCTACCCTCCTCAGTCTACGCTTAGCCTCACCTGGATCAGCCACCCACAGCGTACAGACGATTCATACCCCCGTTCTATCCCTCAGAGATAGAAAAAGAAAGAAAAAAATATAGATAGATAGATAGATAGAGAGAGAGAGAAAGAAAGGTAAATAAATAAATAGATAGATAGAGATAGATAGAGATAGATAGAGATAGATAGATAGAAAGAAGGGTAAATCAATAAATAGATAGATAGAGACAGATAGAGAGAAAGAGAGAGAAGAAGAAGAAGAAGAAGAAGAAGAAGAAGAAGAAGAAGAAGAAGGTCATGGAAGAGAAGAGTGGAGAAGGAGAAACAGCAGCACATCCACAAAGGACAAAAGAAGGGAGCAGAAATCGGATGAATCGCGGAGGGACGTCCCCAAATCTGGAAAAGCCCGATCGTACAAGGGGGAGGGAGGGAGGGCAGGCGTTGCGGCCATCCGATCCCAATTGGATCCACCCGCCTGAGAGATGAGGGGGAGGAGAAATCGAAATCTACTCCGAGAGGCCCGGGAATCAGTTCATGTAAGACGTATTCAAGTTTTGCCCTCTTACCGACATGAATTCCGAATTCCGAATTCCTCCAAGGCAGCAGAGACACAGAGAGAAGAGAGAAGAGAGAGAAGGGAGAGAGAGAGAGAGAGAGAAAGAGGAATGAGGAGAGAGGAGTAGCGGAGAGGTATAATAGACGAAAAAAAGGCAGTCTTGGGCAGGGGCAGGCCTCGTCGTATTATTTAATCTCGATTTATTATGAATATAAAAGATCAATCTTAGAGAAATGCGTGACGGTGACGGAGATGTGACGTGGCAACGGAGCCGGCAGGCTGACGGCGCCGGGACAGTTAGTTGTCCTTTTCTTACAGAGGGAGCGCTCGCTGATGCTTCCGGTGCTCACACGTGCGACGACTCTTCGCACGTGCGGACCGCTTGAAGAATCCACCTCGGTAGGTGTCCTTCCGGGCAACAAGTCCTCACGATGATCGTAACAAAGACCCCAGAAAAAAACAAAATAGAGGCTATCGTTGACTCTTGACCAGGGGGTGATTTCTGGGTTACCCCGTTGACCAAGGAGGCACACTACGAAGCCATCAGCAGTCAATCTTTCTCCAGTCCCGCGTTGATCAGCGTGTGCGTGTGAATCCGCGGAGAGTTTGACGAGGATCGCTCATCACGGTCCAAGTCAAGATCAGCAGGTCAACCGATCGTCTTGACCTAAAAGGAAAGCCTCCCAACCTAATCAGGAAACCCTAGCGCACCTTCACACCCTTCTCCGTGTAACGTCGGGTGCTCGCGAATATCAACCAGAGGACAGAGAGAGAGAGAGAGAGAGAGAGAGAAACGAGTTCCTGCACGAGGTCGACTCTGACGTGGATCAAATTTCACCCTGCCTTTCGCTGACCGGAGGAGGCGGTCAATTTGTGCAGATAATGAGGCGTCTCGGGCCTTGCTGCGGCTGAGAGGAGTTGACTCGGGATGAGGAGAATATCTTTCCCAATTGAGCTGGCCTCCCTCACGGTAAGGAAAAAAAATCCCCTTCAAATCCCCTTTTTCTCCACGGAAAAGTTACAGCTTGGGAACTGGAATCACATCCATAAATGGTAAAATGTTCGAAATCACCTGGAAGCCCTGCAGAAATAAAACCACCGCATCATCCATCCATCAGCTGCATAAAATAGTCAACGAAGAGCATAGTCCATCTATTGAATCAAATAATGTAATATTCATATCTATATGCATACAATAATATATATATATAAAAAGCATGAGAAATATGGTTGTTCTTACGAGAAACATGGCGGGTGCTTCAATCTTACCTAAAATAGCAAAAAGAGAAGGAAAAGGAAAGGAAAGGCTTAGATGAGCTCCAAGACGAGTGCAGATGCGCCACCGCCGCCATTGCAGACCCCAGCAACTCCAAACTTTCCGCCTCTCTGCCTCAGCACCTGCGATATGCCCACAGACCGCATTGGATGAAAGGGAAGCTGAGGCAGCCGGCCAAAATGATGCATTTTCTGTGGCTTCGTTTTTAAAAAATAAACATAAAAATAATAAAATTATTCGGCCAGTTTCCTATGCTGGAACAGGAGACAGCGCACTGCGATGGCAGGCCACCAAAATTATCCTTTTAGGGCAAACGAGGAAGACCCTGCCCTCAACGTGGAGGTGAATCTTCGGTTCTCTTCTGGGTATTCATCTGGTGCTCAATTCATAACCAGGCTAGGAAATAAGGATGAAGAAATCGCATGCAGGAAAAACCAGAAAGAAAGGACGAGGGGGAGGGGGAGGTGGCAGCGAGTGAGAGGAGATCCAGATTAGTTATTTTCTGATGACGATATTCGAATATTTACAAGGTTTTTTTGGAAAATATTAATTTACAAACTAATCTCATACATGTATGCGCGCATTCATAAATCATAACTTAAATAAAGGAATCTCGGCATGCACCTATGGAAAGTCATAATTTTTAAATAAAGATATATATTTTTTGCAAAGTCAAAGCTGGTTAGAATCTCTCAGAACATGGACATGTGTGTGGAACATCTTATCCGAATATGGCATCTTTCATCATAAGATTTTCTTTTCCATGGAAATAATTTTTCCATCATCGTGCTCTACTTTTACTCGGTGGAAGCACAGATTATCCTTGGCATAAAATAGAATGCAGGACTAAGCTATAAATGTTGCGAGGAGCATGCGTTTGGCTTACCCCTAAAAGAGTGACCAGGATGCGGGCTCCGCTACAGCCTAAAGGATGTCCCAGGGATACGGCCCCACCATGCACGTTAACCTTTTCCTGAAATATCCGAGAAAAAAAAAATATATTAGATGAATTCAATAAAATATATATATATAATCCAGGAGGAAACTAAACAGGTTATAAGATTGACTGAGACAATTGGAAAACGTGCAAAATGAAAAACTAGCGAGCAGTCTCTTAATGCAGGTTTCTGGGACAAAAAAAAATTAGATGAATTCAATAAAATATATATATATATAATCCAGGTGGAAATTAAACAGGCTATAGGATTGACTGAGATAATTGGAAGCGTGCAAAATGAGGAACTAGCGAACAGTTTCTTAATGCAGATTTCTGGGCGAGTCATGGCACTCACAGAAGGAAGCCCAAGAAGCTTCTGATTTGCGAGGGCCACGACCTGCAATCAGCAAGTTCCAGTTTCGGAGGGATTGCACGAGACAGTGTCAGATATTTGTTCACTAAAATAGCAATTGAAGGGCGGAGACAGCTTGCCACTTACAGAGAAGGCTTCATTTATTTCGTAGTAGTCAATCTGGGAGGCGTCCAGCCCAGCTCTGGAGATGGCCTTCGGTATTGCGAGGGCAGGGGCTGTTGTAAACAGCTCGGGTGCCTGCAAAGCCAGGCTCCGTTAGGGTTGAAGAGTTGAAGAGTTGAAGAGCTCTGATTGAAGAAACTGCAGAATGCCCAGTCATACGACCCAATATGGCAAAGATTATATGGCAAACCATGAGCTTCATATGGGTCAGCAGGAACTGGAAATTCTGAAATCACCTGAGCGGCATCGGCATAACCTGTGATCTTTGCAATCACATGCAGACCTAGCTCAAGCGCTTTCTCTCCACTCACCAGCACTATTGCAGCAGCCCCATCACTGCCCACGTTAGAATTCCAGGATAAGGATGAAATATAGGCAACTGAAATAGTACAGTGTTTATCCGGCACCATGATACACCCCCTTAATGAGTCAACAAGATTTGACTGACGAGAATTGCTAAAATAGTTTTGCCCCAAAATTTCGGAGGGAAATGTGCAGGTGATAGTACAACCAGAAGATGAGCGAACTACAAAGCCCAAGGAATATGACAAGCTAAAAAATGATATGACTACAATGTGTCTATAGCAGTAACGTCTTCCATGACAATGGAAGGACAAAATAACCATCTAAATTGAAAAACAGTGAAAAACATGTACGCAGTTCCCATCTCCGAGCAAAAGAACTTTATTACTTCGTACGAATTTCTCAATTGTATATATAGATTATGTTTTACAGAATGGCAATGAAGCGTGTGCGTTGTCAAATTCATGGCATGTATGAAAGAAACAGAAAACTTTCTATAGAAAGTAATGGAACAACAAAATATTGAACTCGGCAGACGGTTCTAGCACGCAACTTCGGATGATGGATTTTATGAGAATTCAGGAAGGCGAGAGAGATAATCAAAGGACATTTTAAGCAGATAAGTTATTGATGGGAAGGTTTCCCAGGGATAGATGGTTTCTGCGTGCCCTATCGAAGGAACTCGGAAGTGAATTTATAGATGGTTTCTAAAGCAATCTTTTTCCACCCATGAACAGAGTGTGCGTTGAGTTCTCTTAGCGAAGTGGATGTATTTTTAAGGGCACGGGCGCTCTTAGGGACAGGTGAGGAGTCAGAAACATCAGGTTCTGTCATAGAAGCACTATATCTTCCATTGATTTTCTCCATCCGCAGCAGACGACTGCATAAAAGCCTGTCTGATGTTCACCATGAACCCTCATGATCCCCCAAGTCAAAAATTTAAACTTGGTACCCTTTTCAAAGATCTCACATTTCATAAAACTCTGTGAAATAACAAGGTGAGGCATTTTCGGAGTCACAAAAGGTAAGCCCACGTTCAAAACAGATCCCACATCTCAAATAGGCTACATCAAGATGCAAAAAACTTCGTGACTCAGACAGAAAATAATAAGATCACCCTCCTGGTCAGAATAAATTGTGTGACACAGGAGGAGATAAAAGAGAAAAAGAATCTGAATGATTACGTTCCACAAAAGACAGGATGCACCAATAGGTTTACCTTATACTAGAGGCATTACCAGCGGTAACAGAGCCACCATTCTCCTTAAAACTGGGGCGAAGCTTCCTGAGCTTTGCAGGATCAAACTGACAAGAAATGAAAGCAAAATAAGTGATTGAAGACTCGTAATAATATTGGGCAGAAATGGACAAGGAAAACCAACAAACAAGGATGTCTAAACTTCCATGATTATCATTCATGGCAGCTAATTTTCAAATATTTCAAACGCCTCTTCTTTTTTTATTTTCGTTTCTGAAACAATCTGAATACATCCTTTCACTAGCCTACTCCCTTAGAATACCTTTTAAATATGATAAAACGGTAGCCATCATACAGTAGCCATTCGAAATGGGGGCCAGCATTTTATAAAATTATCATAAAGAATCATTTGCTTTAAAAAGTAAGAATATTAATTGGACAATAGAAAAAAATTCATACAGAGTGAAACAAAGTGTCCAGAGATGAAATAAAGTCAACTGTATAATTTAGGAACTTAAAGCTAAGGATGTTAAATATTCGCTGACACAATATCACATCATCATAGATTGACTTACAAGGCCCCTCAATATTCACTGGTTGGTTCATCATCATTAGATTGACTTACAAGGCCCCTCAATATGGCTATCCTGACTATGCCTTGCCGTTAGTCATCAAGAACAAGCAATGTTAAATACACAAACCCTTGTAAATGCTAGACTCTGTAGGGTAGCTCTTCATGCCTGTGTTAGTGGGAGGTGTTGAGCACAATGCCAAGTCCACAACTGATGTCTACCGTTATTTTAATTTCACCATTTGGTTGCCCGACAGCAACTAAGTGCAATAGCTGCATTTCATGAGTAACAAATTGGGAGATGAATTGGCATTGACTGCAAATAATGCCATTAAAACTATTTCTATCAACCCTAGAATGATGGAGTGAGGTTCGGAAAAAATCAAATGACTAGTTTAAATTTCATGATTCATAAAAACAACTAGAAAAAAAAGGATTATAAATATTCTTACCTTCTCTAAACTTTCATCCTTGTCAACAATTATTGATGGCTTTCCTCTACCACCTGGAACGTCAACCTGAGCAACACAGATCATTTTCTTATATATAAATGCTGAAAAGGGAATATTTTCCAGCTTATTCAACAATTGCAAAGGAAGAAAACAGACCGGCACTATTTCCCATGAAAAAGCACCACCATCACGAGCATAAATTCCACGTTCGTTGCTTTGAATTGCATAATTGTCCTACATAAAAAGATCTATCACACAGATTCCTATTTCAAGTTCAGTTCACTATTGCGGCATCAGGGCCATAAAATTGTAATCATTGCCTCACATCAATATGCAAGGAAACATGGACGGAGAACGCATCTGAGCACAAAATAAAATGTGACAAACAGTTCATAATTTAGAAAGTGATACAAAATATGTTTCATCCAGGGTATATCATGAAAAGCCTGAATACAAAACTTCTCTAAAAGAAGTGGAACCAGATCCGAGTTATTTTTCTGGAAAAAAAAATGGACGTTTTCGACTTGCGTTCTTGAACTGCTGATGGGGACAACTATCAGAAGTCAACAACAGTTGGATATATGAACAGGTCAACCCATGTTTGATTCTGATTTTCAACAGGAAGAATTACCCAAAAACTGCTCTTTTAAACCTCAATCAACAAGAATCAACTCCTCTGAACTTGGAAGTTGACCCCGCTTCACTCTCATCATCTCATTCCACCCCGTTTTATGTACTTTCTGGTGCTTCGATCAAAGGCACAAGTCTTCAGCTAAAGGACGTATGTCGTCCATCATGATCAAACTTTCCACCCAATTTTATTCCATAATTGGATTAAAAATTTAATGGAAAAATGTGAGTTCACAAGGAACTCTCATTTATTCTTTCTCTACGAGGAATATGAAACATACAGTGGTATCCAACAAACCAATCTTTTAAAAGGATACTGATACTCAGATTTAATCCATTTATCAATATTTTTTTGCAAACAACGATCTACTGAATCCGTGTATATGGTTACCATCCAAAAAAACTCCCAGTTAGACGACAAAGATGCACTTCGTGTACTCATCTATTGATTTTATGACAAATTCTAGTAGCAGGAACTAATACACTGCCTCTTAAAGCTGGTCTACATATTTATAATTAGGAGACGAGAAGTAAAAATGTACAGCTGCAAGCATAGAAGAAAACCCAAAAACCATACCTGATCTTCCCTGGTTATTGAATGCTGGTCAGCACATAGCTCAGCACACATTCCCATAGCATAATTATTATAGACATCCCAGAGACCATCCTTGAGCATGCCATCAACAATGGTATCATGTCCAAACCGAGAACCCTTTCTGCACATATTTGTTATAACTCATAGTCATTGTCATATTTTTGCTCATTTATGGAGAGAGATATTTTTTCTTGACATGGCAAAAACAATAAGCCAACCAACAGTTCAATGCTCCTTTACACAAGACGTTTATTGTCCCATTAAATACATATGCAACCATTGGCCACGAACGGTAGAAATCCAAAATATTTGTCAATTTTATTGTTAAAACTAAATTATCCACTAATACAACCAAACACAAATTTACATTTGGGACAGAGTGAAGCATCTTGGTAACAAGGATCATCTAGTTACCCAGTAAGTAAGAAAATATCAAGCATTCATTAGAAAACCGCGATATCCAAAATATTTCAAACTTTACTTTGGATGGCATTCTAGTTATTTTGAGTACTTTGACTATGAAAAAAGTAGAACAAGAGAAGGCACCACAGTTCCTCAGGAAATTAATGATCAAATATCAGAAGAAAGCGGACCATAAGTTGATCCAGTTGAAGCCATATTAATCAGATGATTTCTTTTGACATGCCAACTCGCCAAGTTGTGAGAGGGAGAGGTTTCCTAAAGTCTCGTCTACATGGCAGAGAACTAACAACCCAATTGTGACAGCAAACTTGTACATCGTAAGGCCACAATCCGTCCACAGAGCACACAACTTGGTAGATTTGACGATGGGAATCCAGGGAGCAATATGAGTAATGCCAACCAAGCTACCAACAAAGTTTTCACCATACTATCACTTAAATTGGGTATATATATGATTGGCAGAAGAAAGTTCCTGTTTATCGCAAACATAATGGTGTGCTATTTTAGTATTACTCAGCCCACAGAGGCTTCAAGGTTTCATCATCAGTTAGGTGAACGGAAGAGAAATTGCCATGCACTAGTCTCATAATGTTATAAGTGGACTGTAGTAAGAACTGCTAATTTATTTTCTTTTATCAATACGAAAATATTTTATGTAGAACTATCTAATTATCTAGGGAGCAGTAGAACTGTTAAGAACTGCCTTCATCTAGAAACATACATCTACTATCTAATTCAATAATATTTTATGTAATTATAGGGTGGAGGTATGGCATTCTTCATCCCTTGCTAAGTACATTCTAAGTACATTTGGTCAATGAGAAAAATACAGTGCCCCAAGGATAAAATAATCTCACAACATTTAAATTTCAACGTAAAAAAATGACATAAGAGCAAAAGGCAATTATTGAAAAAAAATATTCAATATGTGCTTCCTACCAAAAAAATTTCTATATGCGCTTCATAAAATAATTGTTTATCAATTTCTATATGCGCTTCATAAAATAATTGTTTATCAAAAAGATGTTCTAGTTTCTTCTGAGCATAAAAAAGAAACTAGAAGAATTTTCAGATGAGAGCAGCATGAATAGGGATCTTAGCGAGTAAAGTTCTTTCATCATCTTTGATAAGCATAAATCGCACCTACTTCGTGTGCAACCTGAACAGTTGCTGGATGATAATCAATTCAGTTTAATCATATAGTTCTTGTCGATATCTCTCATGAGGATTCTGAAGTGATGCAGTTTGGCCATCTCCATAAAGCCACATATGACAAAGCCCAAGAAGTTCATGAGGGATAAAGAGCATTATACAATACCAACCTGGCGTCAGCTAAGTATTTGGGTGCATTAGACATGCTTTCCATTCCACCGGCTACAACAATATCATTGATGCCAAGCTGGATAGTTTGTGCAGCAAGCATTGTTGCTATGAGGGCAAATTTTAAAAAAAAATATCAAGAAGCTTATCAAATGATTCCATTAATTAGTTATAAACAACATAGTAGTGAGTACAGACCCTTCATTCCTGAGGCACAGACTTTGTTAATGGTGGTGCATACAACTGAATTAGGTATCCCTGCACCCAAAGCAGCCTGCCTAGCGGGAGCCTGTCCCAGATTTGCACTCAATACATTCCCAAAAAAAACTTCTTGCACATGTGCTGGATCTACATTAGCTCTCTTAAGAGCAGCTGCAATTTGATATTGGATGGCATTGGTAGAACATAATACAAGGTATAAGAAACACCAGTAGAAAGGAGATCTAAAGCATAAAATTGTCATCTTACATGCAATAGCAACAGACCCAAGTTTGGTGGCAGGCAAGGATGAAAGGGCACCTAGGAAGCCACCCATTGGCGTCCGTGCAACCCCAACAATGCAGACATCTGTCCAATGGCAGTCAAGTTAGACAAGAACTGGGTCTTCAAAGAAGCAAGCGTGCACTTGTTTATGGACTGCTATCGTGCGACATCGGTACCTCGAGGCTTTAATTCCGAAGCGAGCTCAGGAGCCATTATAGAACCAAATGTAACCAGGTGCCTTTCCCAGTGATCAAATTATCTACAAATTAAACTGATGTCAGCTCTCCTTTCAACACCATTAGGTATGATATGCTTTAAAACCAGGCCGACAAGAATAAACAAAGAACTCTCGGCTTTGGGGGAAAAAAAAAACACGGACAATTCAAAGAAAAAAAATGTAATGAAATGAGGAAACGGCAACATTGTCGACCGAATAAATGAAACTTCAAACAGGATACTTGGAAAAGAAGGAGATAACCTCCAAACCCATTGCAGAAAAGTTTATGCAAATAATTAACCTCTAAAAAAAGCCCGATGTGTTCTTTATGGGGAGCTAGAATGAACTATAATGAGAAGAATTGTCATCAAGATCCCATTATAAACAGTGAGAACTATGATCCACACTCTACTCGTACAATCAATCGGAAAAAAGAACGCGCATCCAGGGGCATGAAAGGAAGGAAAGAGCATAAAATGAACTTGGGAGTATCTTGCGCGCAAACAAGACTAACTGCGGGAATCAAACGAACAAGGAACGCAGTGGACGCGGAGATTCAGACAATGGGCTCGAGTCTGGTGATCTGAAGTGACCAACGACGAACTTTGCATGGCCGTGGAGATCACGCCCGTCAAGAAGTGACCAACCAAAGGACCCACCGAGATATTTAGCGGAAGACGCCTTACCTCGCTCCCTCCAGATCACCAACACAGAGATCACGAGATGCCGAAGAGCAACCACACGCCCAGAACAGAACAACGCAGGCACCCACCGATGGCAGAGATGGTCGCCGTCACCTCGAACCCTTTTCCGCCACCTTATCCTACCACCACACCACCAGGAGTCACGTGGACGTGTCAGACCAATGACTATCGATCCCCCGTCTAAAGAAAAGAGATCGGCGATCTACCAGCACTTCAGCCTCGTTTTCTCCGCCCGACTGCTCCACCAGGCCGCAGATCTCCCTCCACGTGTCCGCTAACCGCATGGAAAATGACCAAAATAGATCAGGAAACATGGAATTTCCCCATTCCGCCGTCGTCTCCAGCCGCCTCGATCCGCTTTGACTGAGCCGCCGGACGGGAAATGTTCCCGTTGATCGGCGAAATAGTTGTTCGGCCCGCGATTGCTGGAGATTGCCGGCGGCGGAGATGGACCAGATGGTCCCTTGGGACAAGAACACTCCAGAGTCGGACCAGAACCTCGCCTGTGTCAGCTTATTAAATTATATTAGTTATTTATAATTTCCATTCGGAAATATATTTTAAATTAAAGAATATCAATTTTTTATTCTACATTTGGGGGTAGAGGGAGGGATTATATCAGTTGTTTAATGCATATGAGTACATGCTATTCCGTTCCATCTACCTACAAATCAGCTGGATTGTTAGAAGCTTTTTATTTTAGTTTATATGGTGAAGAATAAATTAATTACTATTTTATAGTAAGCATATAATTAATTAAATTTTATAAAATATTTTTTAAATAATACAATAATTCAGTAAAAAAGAGGCTTGTAAGATTCTGATGGTTGGCATGGAAGCGAAAATAATTGATCATATATATTTAACATTTTTATATTATATTTCGTATATATGGTGCTTATATGGACATTAAATAATAGGACGGTTTTTTGGAAAAGCATTTGTGAATTATATTAAAAAATAGGCATCCATCGATAATTTTTATTTAATTGGCCGAAACTAGAAAATTGTCATTAATATATTTAATTCATTCTGAACTAATATACTGAAGAGAAAATAGATAATTAATTCAGTTTGGTGAAATATTTCAACTGAGTTGTCCCTCCAGGGACAGGTGGACGATGCCGAACCAGCTGGGTCGACCCGGTTCGGGATCGGCCGGTTCGGGCGGCCACAGGAAGGAACCCTACCTAAACCTTTCCCGTCAGCTCGGCCTCTATTTCGTCACATTTCCCTCTCCTTTGTTCATCTTCCACTCTCTCCGCCCCGCCGTGCGGCTGCTCTCTCTTTCTAGCCGCAGGTTGCAGGCTTCCGACTCCAGAGGGAGCGCGGCGAGCGGGTTCCATCGCAATGAGTCGGTCAGGTCAGCCACCGGATCTGAAGAAGTAAGCGTTTCCCTCTGTAGTTCCGATTTTCTTCTCTTTCTCGTCGTCGTTATTCTAAGTATTTCGGGTTTTTTTTGGCTGGCTTTGGAAACAGGTACATGGACAAGAAGCTCCAGAGTACGTCTAATCTCCCTTGTGATACTAGAGTGTGTTTGAGTCTCTACGAAATCTGGGAATCTTATGATTATGTTCGCCCTAGGCTATTGAATGTAGAAACCTCTGCGGAAGAAAATTTTATTGACATTCCCATCGTGCGTACATCTTGTTTTGCATCATTACAATGTGTTAAATTTTTTTATATTTGCCTCTTCAATCTGACGCCAGTTAGGAAAGTGTTGCTTTAGGACTAGTTTACATGAAGTAGAAAAATTAAATTTTATATTTTATATTTTATGTAATATTTTTCTCTTACATTCCAAATGCTCTCTGAGTCACCGTTTTATTTGTTATTTTATCACTGTTTAATCTCATATAACGTTTTTGATGTGCCGTCATTCAAGAAGATATTAGATGGATGATGGTCTGTCATCATTTAAAAGTTTGGCGCTTTTTGTCGATTGTAATGGATTCTATCAAGTGTCAACCTTAGATATTCCTTTTCCCGCTCATTATTAATCGGGTTATTGATTTGGTATGATATGGCCTGCAATCCGTTCTACTAAGTTGTCTATCCAGAAACCATTCAGCGAATTTCATCTATTTCTTCTTTGGAGAATTCAGATTATACATCAATTTTTAATGCATTCCCGCTTATAGTTTGGATACTAGTCTAAAAACACGTAGGATATATTAGAAATAAATTGAAATAGCTGCCCTTTTTGGCATATTCATCTATCTTAGGCACTCATTGAGACACCTGATATGAGCCTGAGATATATTGTGTACATAGTTAGAAGTTATGTTTAAATGGTAAATGGTAAAATCCTAAAAGAAGAATCTTTGTTGGATTCTTAACCTAGAATTGCTTAGAACATTTTGGTAAATATTTATTTAATCTTTTATAACGTCCATATTCCTTAGATTGGATTTTTTCTAGATCATTGATGTTTTTTCCATTAATGATATCCCATTGTACTTGCATAGACGTGATCAGGCCAACATGTTTTTAACTTTTCTTGTGGTCATTTTTGCTTCATTCATCATGCAGACACTTGTTACTCAATTAACTCTGGAACGTCTCTTATCATCTCCTCAATAGAAAGAAAACTCGTAGTTGTCCTTGAGATGTTTGGACAAAAGGTCCAATTTATGTGATGTTAAGTTAGGGAGTTCTCTATCATCTACCTATTATGGCGTACATCGAGACCTACTTGAGATCGTCACATTCCTATAAACCAACTTGATACCGCCTTCTGTCATATCTACTCTACTGAAGCTGCATAGTTTTATTTTTTAATTTGTTTATTAGAAGAGTAGCATATCATTCTAGCTCACCCTGAGTATCAAGTCCGACCAAAAGGCCCTGTTCCAAGCCCAACACTATAACTCACATGAATTTGGCCCGGCACCTTTGGAATTCATAGATACCTGGGGATGCCAGATTCGGACATGGCCGTGCTGTGTATATTATTGTATATATAATTTTTCCACTCTGTCAAGGCAAGCAGGATAATCTTTCCCAGTTGACATTTTAAGGATAGGTCGTTACTCCACATCCTAATTTAACAGTTTTCTATCAATAGTAGGCATTGCAGTACGGAGCTATAGTCTATGATGCTCTAAGGGAACAAGGGGTCTAGAATTTTAGTTGCAGTACTTTTGGATGGTGAATGTGAGTCTATCTGTTGGATATATTGCATCTATCCTAGAGCATAGCTGTAGGGAAATGACTGACCTGTTGGGAGAGACAACTGGGAAGTACCTTTTGGCAAAAGATAATCAGATTGAATATAAGATTCCTAGTTTACATTACCTGAACAGGAGGAAGTAAGGAAGGTGGTGAACCACCTATATCGGATAAAAGATGCTATTATTGTTCCTATGACTCTGCTATTTGTTCTGGATGCTCTTTTGTCTGATGGCTTCTTCCACAATGGGTTGTGCCTGCAAATGAAGACTCATGAGGGGCAATATATTTGTTGAAGGCGGATGTGTGAGGTTAGTGATGCAATAAGATCTGGTGGAAGAAGGCATACAAAAGACAACATGGATTACAGCAAGGGAGGGGCAGAGGGTGTTTGCGGCTCCATTACCCCATCTGTTTTATCTTCTTTAATTTTTATTTTTTTACTAAAGCACCCTTCGATGTAGTTTATTCAAGAAATTTCTTTCTTAAATGTACCTGGTAGAACGCCAATTGATATTGAAGGAAAGCACTTCTTGAATTGAAGAACAAAGGTACACAGAACAAGAACACTGAGGGTAGAAATGACCAGTCGGAGTGACTGATCACCTTGGATGATGTTCGAGAGATCCTCCCACTCTCCACTTGGTCCGTTCTCTCCGGATGCCCCCTGTTGCTGAGCTCCCTCCCTTATACATCCTTGGTCCCTCGTTTGCCACTTCCACTAACCGTTTCTTGGAACCGGTTCAACCCCTCTGTCAGTTACTGACCCAACCGGTTCACCATCTACGTGGCTGATGTGTAATTATCGGTGTCATACCAGTACCTTTATGCATTTCTGTCTTAGATTCTGGTAAAACGTGGATTACAAGGAGGCTTGAGTGATCACTGCAGTGGCAAGACAGAGGAGAGGGTGTTTAAGATTTATTTACCGTCTATGCTGTACCTTCATTACAATATTTTTCGTACTTAACCATCATCTATGTATTTTATTCAACAAATTTATATCGTCAAAATGCATTTGTATCAGTCTATCTACATGCAAGACTCTCAGTCCTGATTTGTCACTGGGACATGATGAACGGTGGAGTTTTTTATGGATCAAAATTCAAAAATATATTTAGCTGAAAGTATAAATGCCTCAAATTGTTTTGAGAGGGAAGTTAGTGGTTCACAATGGATCCAATGACACTGCTCCATCTGGAAAAATTGATTCGGATATTTGCTCTATTTAAAAACAGGCACAAATTTACCTTATTCTATCAACTCGATAAGAAAATGTATTTCCCAGTTTGCAGGCACATGTTTCTTTTCTTGCTCAGTATCTTGAGTGTATTAATGCTTTGTTCATGGTAGATTTCCAATTGCTGATTAATTCCTGAATTTCATGTCGTATTAACTGTGAACTTGAGTATCCTCATTTGCTTTATTGCCCAGGATATTGCCGTATGAGTTCCCACTGATTTATCAAAACATGTGCTGTGATTCTGCAGTTAAGCTGAATGCAAATCGGGCTGTTGTGGGCACTCTCCGTGGGTTTGACCAGTTCATGAATCTGGTGCTTGATAACACCCTGGAGCTGAATGGAAATGAGAGGAATGACATTGGGATGGTGGTAAGCTTCCAATACCCATTTTCCCCACGTCTCCCTAACTACACACATCCATTTGCAAAGTCCCTTCCTCCCTCTCTGTTGTTCCTGATTTCACTTGCACTGAACTCCCCCCTCTCTCTCTCTCTCTCTCTCTCTCTCTCTCTCTCTCTCTCTCTCTCTCTCTCTCTTCGTGGTCTTGCCATATTGACCCTGGTGGTGCATTCGCCTTGGCAGGTTATCAGGGGCAACAGCGTGGTCATGATCGAAGCCCTTGAGCCGGTGAGCAGAGCTCAGTAGCAGCACCTCCCAATTGCGTTGACTTAAGATTTCTAGCGTTACATGGCTGTTATGTGATTTAGGTGAGAGAGTGAGGAATTGGAGAGATGATCACCCCCAAGAACATGAGTCTCTATCACCGACATCTAGTAGAACCAATTTCCATGCAAAGGGGCCTTTTATGAACTATATTTTGAGTCGTCAGCATAGAAAAATATAGGTCGGCTGTATCTAGATTCGATATACCATTTGGCCCATCTTCAACCCTAAAAATTACCTAAACTAATTATGGTAATCATAATGGTTATCAGTGCCCAGACAGCAGTCACAGCGGAGGACGTAGTGGCTCAACAGGGGCATTTGGATTCATCCTGGCTGTGATATGTCTGAGATATTAAAGTCAACGAGGAGGTTATATATACCAAGTGGATTGGTTGTGGTTGACTTTTAGTCTCAAGTGCCAACTTTTTTGCCTCTATTATTTATGTAACAAGGGAAAAATAAAAATTTTCAATGGATACTTCAGAATAATTGTGTTAGATCATTTATTCAGAAGAATAATTCATTTTAAAAAAGATGCAAGATTTTTTTAATTTCGATCTTATTTAAACAAGTCTGACGTTTCTATGGCACGCCTAGTTTAGCATGTCATATGGATTTAATCTTTGGATTTTTATAAAAATACCCGAAGGTTCAACATATCTCTCAAAAAAAGTCCTCTTTTTCTGCCAACAAAATTCTTAAAAACAGTCAACGTCATCGTGAGATGGTGGAAGTGGAGGAATTATGATCTGAAAGCATAGTTAGCAACCACTTCGGCTGAAAAGTCAACACCAATAATCCTGTTTATAGCAGAGTCAACACCCCGGCTAAGCCTAACAGGAGAAGGGTATGGCATGACCAGGTCTCTCTCTCTCTGTATGTGACGGGTGGCTATGGAAAGGTGGGCCCGGGCCCTTGGGCCCACTTGAGTTCTATTTCTGGGCTTTCTCTAAACCCGTTGACGAGCCCATCTCTCAGCATCCGTGAAAACGTCGGCCGTTGATTTTTTAAAAGGAAGAGTGTCCACGTGGCATGTAAGAGAAACAACACGGGCCTGGCGGCGCCAAAGAGGCCACGACATCCGTCCCACGATGTGGCCGCCAACGGACGAACTGGCGGAAGGGCCGCGGCGGCGTTCGTGGTGGTCGGTACGTGAAGGGCTTTCTGAAAATTTTCCCAAAATATCTTGTTCATTGGAAAATAACCTCGTAAAATCTGCATGATATAAGAAAGGCCCCTCGATGGGCCAGGCTGTCTCTGATCAGTGCATATATTTTGATAGTTTGTTTATTTTATAATAAGTTATTATTTGAGGGTTTTATTATAAAAAGATGAACCAGGCGGAAGATCGAAGCAAGAACCTTCATGTTTTAACCACATAAAGCGTGCGACGAGGACCGGGAGTGCTCACTGCAGGGACGGATTACCCTTGTACGAAGGGAAGGGGAGGAAGGGCTCGGCAGGAACTCTGATCTTCGTGTTCCTGCCGGCCTCGGCTTCGTGGGGGAATTTTTCAGGTGATCGGATCCTCTCTGTGTAGTGCGATCGCTGTTCGTGTTTGTGGATTTGATGCTGTGCGGTGGACTACGGAGGTGTGATGAGTATAAAATAAGAAGTAGATGAATTTTTTTGAATTTTATGTTTCGTGATTTCGATGAGTTTGGAAATGGTTGTCACAATGAGTCTTACTATGTTTCTGTTCGCGTCTTATGGTGGAGACAGAGATGCAAGCAAAACTTCTTTGCTGTGTCTTCATACTCATGTGATGATGCTATAGGTTGGCATGGGATAGTTCATTCCTCCGTTTTCGAACTCGCCTTACGATAAAGATAAATTGGGAACCTTCATTATCATTAGTTCATATTTGGATGTGCAAGTTCTTACTGCCTTCGTTTTCATTTTTGTGTTATGTTTGGGATAGAGGTTATTCTACCTTGTTGCATTTCCTTTTTTTTTATCGTGAATGAAAAATAACGCGAGAAGCAGTTTCACTTGGCCTTCCTGTCGAGTTAATCCACATGGGGAAAGCAATATCAAATTTTTTCGGTCCCAATTTCAGGACTTAAAATGGCAGCGGTGCTTGCTTCACAAGGTTGTTATCGCCAAAACATTGACTTAACTGAACAGGGAAGGCAAACCGATGATCTTAGTTTCGCTGCATCTGTCCCCAGTATGAAATTGTCTAAAGTGGATATCCATGGCCACAATTCCACTCAGACAAGGACAGTTTTACGCGTGCGGGCACAAGGACAACAGACAGAATCAGCAAGGTTTGAAGCCAATGGGCGGGCTTCAAAGATGGTTTCAACGAGGGAGTTAACGAGGAGCAAGGACTCCTCTCCAAACGGAGCTCCAATAAATGGTACGAGGTCATCCATTAACGGGGCAAGTCTAGTGAAAAGAAAGAGCAATGGTTCTTCTCTGGCCAAGACTCAGAGAACTGAACCCTCAAAAGAACTCCCTTTCACAGAGGAGCTTAGGGTTTTGCCTTCAGATGAAAATTTCAGCTGGGCCAAAGATAATTACAATTCATGGCAAAGGTCTTTCGATATATGGAACTTTGTGCTATCCCTTCGTTTGCGAATTCTTGCTGACAATGCAAAATGGGCGTATCCTGATGGCTTTACCGAAGAAAAGCAGGTACATTAAGGAAATTCACGCTCAGCTCTCATTTACTGCACAATTGTTTGCCTGAATGGTCCTATGTTCGTTTTATATGATGAAATAGCTACTTTCATACTGTACTTCTGATTGACACATGGAACATTGAACTCTGTCTGACATTATTCAAATTTTCTGTGTTACTATCGTTGCTGTGAAGAAAACCAGAAGGCGAAGAACTGCCTCGTGGCTGAGAGAAAAAGTTTTGCAGCTTGGTCCAACATTTATAAAATTAGGACAGCTATCATCAACAAGGTCCGACCTGTTTCCGAGAGAGTTTGTAGATGAGCTTGCAAAGTTGCAGGTAACTTCTATCATACAAAACACTATACCATTTTTGAGTTGGAGTATTTTTTCTGTTGGGAAATATCATCAAGAGAACTTATTGGAGGGTATCCTAGAGGTCAATATTATACTATGTATCCTGTGGTTTTCTACTGTAATTTTTTGCCTTTTTTTTTTTTTTTAATGCATCTGGTAGGACCCTTCTTAGCTTCCATTTACCAGACAGGTTTGTTTCCTATGGGGTTGATCGGAAACACTGTGCATTCTATGAGATAATTGATTGGAGAGCCACCAGTTGTGAATCAGTTTTTATCAATGCTTGTTTACTCTGTTGAACTGAAATATTCTGTTTTTGCCAATGCAGGATCGTGTTCCTGCATTTTCACCTGAAAAAGCGAAAGCTTTCATACAAGAAGAGTTAGGCGCTCCAATAAACGTACTTTTCAAGGAATTTGAAGAGCAGCCAATAGCTGCTGCTAGTCTTGGTCAGGTGTTTGACTGCATTTAATCAGTTCTTATTACATTTGGAAATCTGTCCTAAATTTTCCAATTTGTCCTCGTATCTGATCTTATATGGTCTAAAATATCACTTTAATGATGTTCATTTTAGCCTTCATTTGTAGACTTTTACATGCAATGTTAAAAAAAATATATATACTCTGCTTGACAGTAGGTTACTGTACTCTGCTTGAGTTGGGATCGAACCATTTAGGCCTTTTTAGAGAAGATAACTGGGGACACATGACAATGATGCCATGGGGATAATCCGAGCTATCATGTTTCATTCTTAGAGAGTTACAGAGTAGTACTGAATATGCCTCGTAAAAATGAAAAGATAGAACTGCACTATATCAAGCTGATATGCGTAATGATGTGCATACTCTGCTTATTGGTTTCTAAAATCACTTTCAAAGACCTGGTTGTACAATCGTTATTTGAACTTGGGACGCTCAATAGTACTTCAAACCAGTCAAGTCACAGCTCTAAATAGAGAGACCCAAGTATTTCATCCTATGAGCCTCTATTTTTGTCAATCCATTTATACTCATTCGATTATTTGGAGCGTCATGGAGTGAGTGACCCTGGAATAATGTTGGATGTAGTATATTAATATAATTTACAGGAGCATCATATTGATATTCATTGATAATTTGGGTTTTTTTATTTCTGCTTCGCTCATGAATGATCTTTTACCTAGAATTCCTACTTGAACTGACCATGTAGTTGGAGATATGATTGTATTCCCTGATCGAGTTTTTGCTTTGATTTCTTTAGGTGCACCGTGCAATCCTGCATAATGGAGAGAGAGTAGCTGTAAAAGTTCAAAGGCCTGGTCTGAAGAAACTTTTTGATATTGATCTACGTAAGGGAGTTTTTAATTCCTACTCTATATTCTGTTGAAAATGATAGAAGAAAATATCACACCATATTTAAACTTATACAGGTACATAAGATTCTAAAATTGGTTTGAATGATATTATCTCAGGGTTTCATTTAGCTGGAATATATAGAATCTATGCAAAAGGTTTTCTAGTTGATCAACATGCTTTTTTATTTGTACGATTTATGTCAAGCCAAACTTCTTTTTCGAGAACGTTTGATCTTTAATAAATTATGAAGTATAATTTAGCGTATATTCATTAAAGTCATATCCCTCACAATATCTTGTCATTTTAAATGTACTTGTACTCAATATATTGTTCTGTATTATAATTGAACATAAATATATTTATATGATTTTGAATATGGGGATCCTTTATTATTAATGCAGATTTGTTAGGCCAACATTGTGTTGTACATGACCAGATAGCATATGGATGTGTATTTGTCTTTATAAAAGTTGAGTCCACATCGGAGAGATTAGCCAAGGTACTAGTTCAAAAATCAGTCCACATCTTCTGACAACAGTAGAAGAAAACGGAGACTGTGTTTAACTAATGCTACTGCTTGAGCCAAAGTGCAGTACCAGAACTGTGGAAACTGCCTTCTAAACTTATTTATCCCCATCCTGTGTTTAACTACATTAAACTTCAATATAAAATCATGATAAACTAAACTGGACAAGAAATAATTATTTTTTAGCAGGGCAATATGTTATTATGAAGATGAGTTGGATACCATCGACAAGGAGATGAGGGTGTAAGTTACGGTAGTAATAAATGCAGGTGGTTAGGTTCTAATGCCCAAGTTTTTAGGAGGTCATTGCATGCAATAAGGGTTTTTATTTAAATTAAAGGAGTTATTGTTATCGTTTACCCTTTTTGGGTTATACTTCTTTAAGTATCGGTAAACAAATTTGATTATGAGTGGGAATTGTTTTTTCTGAAAGTTTGAAGAATCATAATCGATGCATTCTCTTATCCTCCTAAACCCCTTTTCTTTGTAGGGAACTTGAAACTTGTGGCGGAATATCTCCAGAAAAGTGAAACATTTGGAGGTCCTACTAGGGATTGGACCGGTATATATGATGAATGTTCCAAGTAAGATATATTCACCTGCTTTCTCTTGTTTTCTCTATCAATGTTCTGCGCATTTTTCCTTGTTTAACTTTACTACGACTATTTTACGTTAACTACGCTACTGCTTGGGCCAAAGTGCACTACCTTGGTAAATTTCTCACCCAGAAGATGTGGTTTGAGAGTTTATGCATTTCTGTTGGCGAATGTGGAGCTTCAAAATAATATCATATCAAGTTTCCTTCCTGTAAAGGTCTAGGAAAGCCACTGGGGATCTGACAGAGGGTGATTTTCATCGTGAACACCTTTTTTGGTACCCTGGTCTCAAGGTTGGAACAAATAACGAGAACAAATAATGACTGCCTGAGTAATTTTCTACTTGCTGGTATTTAGGTCCCTCCTGGGATAATCCCTTGGGGCCTGGTATGCATTCTCGTGGAAGAAGGAAAACTCGCACTATGATAAGTGCTTCGCATATCAAATATCTTCTTCTGAGAATGACGTCTCCATGTTAATTAACTATTATGTGGTCACTGTGGAGCTCTTGAATTTTTGACAGAAATTATCCCAGTCGTTTTTTGCATTCAGAAAAATTATGAGATTCTTAGGCAGTGTTTAACATTTCCCTGCATAAAAGTAATGCTTGAAATTTTTTGTTACCTTTTTTTTAACCCATTACTGAAAAAATTCTTAGGATGGCTGAGTCACTTCCTTTCATTAATTATGCAGATTTTACCTATTATTGGGTTATGTTTTGTTTTACTTATAAACCATATACGTTTGTCTTCATGGCTACTTACCCAAATCTCTTTGTTGTTTATATTTTGTGTTGGTTTTATACGAGAAAAAATAGGAAGAGTTGTATGCTTATGTATGAAATCTCCACTTTTTGTTTCGTCTTCCATGTCCTTTGTTTATTAGTTTCGATGAAGAGTTAAACTGTGCTCAATCCCACGACTTACATGGACATTGTTCATCACTAAAATCTGCTACATTCTGAAAATGTTTAGGATTCTGTATGAAGAAATTGATTATATCAATGAAGGGAAAAATGCTGACAGATTCCGCCGAGATTTTCGAAATGTAAAGTGGGTCCGTGTGCCAGTAAGTTTCTACAAGAAAAACTCCTTTTCTTCTTTCGTTTTTTTTATAGTTAATCTCAGATGATCAGCTGAGCATGGATTTGCTTATTTCGAACTTTGCATTCTTTAAATCTTCATTGAAAGAATCTTATTCCTGCATTTAATTCAGTGTCCTTGTATTGTAGCTTATTATTTGGGACTATACTTCTTCAAAAGTGTTGACTCTGGAGTACGTTCCAGGTTAGCTCATTGTTCCTTACCTACTGGCTACTCAAAGGATATCTGACATAGGGACAGCTCAACATGCTTTTGTACAGCTTGCCTTCTATCAATTTGCCTACATCTTCAGGCTTTTGCCATTTATTAGAAGATTATTTCAGCGGAAATTGAGGCATATTGTCCTGTAAACAGGAATAAAGATAAACAACTTGGAGTTGCTAGATGGAAAGGGATACAACCGCTCTCTGATTGCCTCACGTGCAATAGAGTCATACCTGATACAAGTAAGGAATTTTGATCCTTCTTTTGCTCGCACTTAAAGTCTACAGTTTGATTTTTGCGCGTAATAGTGATTTTCTCTCTAGGAAATGTCACACTGTTATTATGCTTTAACGGCTTATTGAGATAGGGAGTTCTGGCCAAGTATCGAGGGAGTGCAGTGAAATACTTTGGATGTGGTAAGATAGGACACAGGAGAAGATAGGCATGGAATTAAAGGAAGACATTGATGTTGAAAGAGGAACAAGAGTGAGTCTTTAGGAGCAACTCATGAGAAAATCATTCTCCCGTGAAATTAAAGGATATTTTTTGATGCTCCAATCTGTATGTGGGAAAATAACGACATAGAACCGTGTCTGGTGGTGCTGGCAAAGGCATATTAGTACAGATATATAGTTTTTCCTCTGGATGAAGTCAAAAGTATGGTTATTGTGGTTTAGGATGTGCTCCAGATTAATTACCTGGCACTCAATGAAGAGCTGAATATCAGAAATTAAAGCCTCCCCTTCATATTCACCTGAGCAATGACTTTGGACATAAATAATCTTTTTAAAATTTTTTTGATATCCATGATTTTATAGATTTACTTCTGAACCAGAATTGAGAGGTTCCCTCATGTTTGAACCTGCTGGTTTTTTTATTCTTATGCAAAATGTTTGTTAAATATCTCGCATTTAATATTTTTAAGTATAAGAAGCAGACGAAAATCTGATGAATTGGAAGTTTTCTGGGTCAATTGGATTTGCCGATTTCAAGTCAAGATAAAATATCCAGTTTTAGAGAAAAAATGTATTCTAAATTTTGAAAATTATACGTCTGATATATTTACCTGAAGGATAGTCTGCAATAAAACGATGTTATACTGCTTCCGGTTATTTTCTCCCTTTAAAATTTCTCAAGACTATTCTCTCCCTTTCCCCATTCTGGGGTGTACGATTTTAGTCAGTTTAAAATTTCCCTTCAGTTTCAAGGGAAATTGTGATTTCCCAAATGATGTCATACTGGAATAGTTGCAGGGTCCTGACTTCTGTCTGTACAGTTAGCCTGTATCAACCAAATTCAGCTGAGTTTTCTACCATCCACGTCATCGATTAATGTGGCAAAGGAAAAAAGAAGGAAATTGAAAGATGTGATGGATAGGACGGTAAGAATAGGGAAGAGTATCACAAAAAGAAGGGAAGAAAAAATAATACTATAAAAACATTAATTTCCTCCTACTATAAAGGAAATTAATGCATGTATTTGATTTATTCGGAGCTATTAGAGCGGGATCCACTTTTTGGGGAATATGAGTCGAAGCAATAACAAGAATATTTCTAGTGGAACTTCTTTCACAATCCCTGGAGAGATAGTTCACTAATAAACCGAGGGATAAGTAATTCGACTCATTCACATACAGATCATGAATGTTTGGAATCCATATTATGCGAGGAGGCATTGCTTTTGCTAATTCGAATTGAGGGGAGATATCAAATCGGTCTATTTTCGACGAAAACATTAATCTCCTCCTACAGTTAGTCAAGCAGGGTGCTTCCAGCACACCAGCAGATCTTTTAGAAAATCGCTTATTCTTACTTTTGGACTAACTGTTATCAATATAGTCTTGAACATTATTAAAAATATGTTTTAATGAACATCAGTTCATTCTCCTTTCATTGATTGATTTTACTAAATCCATCTGGTCCAACTTGGGACTGAACTCTGGTTACCTGGTATCCAATGTTGACTTTGTCTCAGTCCACATCTTACTAAGGCTGAAATTCAATACTTCAATGAGGTAAGAGAATAGAGTTCTTCTTCTTGATGCGATATTCTGAGAACACATGGTAATTCATTTATATGAAGAGAATATGGTGTAGGGTATGCTACACATGAGATGTGTATACACCATTGTTAGGATTTCATGCTCCATACAGGCTCAGCGGCGTTTACAATAGTATATGGGCATGGGTTATCAATGAGGACAATTTACTGTTCCCCTTCCCTTCTGTTAATTGATGAACGTCCATTTTTTCAGAAGACAAGATTTTTTAAAAAGTGTGTTTTCATAGTGGCTTATGACTCAGAAAGTAAATGAATGCTGAAAGGTCGTAGTTCTTTTCAATGCTGTTGTTTTTCTTTTCTATATGTGGGTTTTTATCATGTGACAATTAAGGTCAAACCGAGAAACCATTGTTTTTGGTTACACAGAATGATTCATGATGTTTTTAGAGCATGCTCTGTTTATATTGACATGCCATAAAGTATTCAAAACTCAGTGGCGTCACTGAGACAAACATACTTTTTTTCAAGGAGGCTGAATTAGATGCTGCTGAGAAAATTGTAATCAAATGAAAAACTATATCTGATTTGTCCCTCTGGAGATCTGACTTTTTCTTTGGGTTCATCCTGTTCACATCTACTAAATTCAGATTCTGAAGACTGGCTTCTTTCATGCTGATCCTCATCCTGGTAATCTCGCTATTGATGTTGATGGATCACTCATCTACTACGACTTTGGAATGATGGGAGATATAAAATCTTTCACTCGGGAAAGGCTGTTAGAGCTGTTTTATGCTGTTTATGAGAAGGACGCAAGAAAGGTACACTATCCATTTTCTACTTTTTTGCTTCAACTATCTAGTTTCCATTTGGTGTCTACGAGATGAAGGTTTCGCAATGACCCATATTTACCTTTTCTGTGCTTCAATAAATATTCCACAAAATTATCTTTATTCTGATTAGCTTCCACCTTGTGTTTCCATAGGCGTACTGTAGGGTCGGATAATTAATATCATACAGCTAGATTCCGTGGACGATGCATATCAAATAATTGCGGAACTAGAAATCACTGCAGGCCTGCATATCATGTAAAGATCGTAGAAAATGTGTGCGATTGAATAGATGTTGGGTTAAAATTACTGCAGGCCTGCTTTCACTTTCATTTAAAAACTACATGCTGAACGAAAAGCTCTCGGAAAGGTCCCTCAATAAATTAACTATTTTTACTGTAGATTGAAAATTTAGGTACCATGGAGAAACAGTATACTTCCATATGATATGAATTTCGAATTCCTCTGCAGAAGATAAGCCTCTCTTTCCTTGCCCTGCTAAAAAGGCTAGTTTCATTGCAGGTTATGCAAAGCCTCATTGATCTTGAAGCTCTACAACCGACGGGAGACATGTCTGCGGTCAGTATTTTTTCTTTGCCTCTCTTGTCATATTAAAAATAATGATAATAATAATAACAAGCTCTATATCTGCTGTCTCGCCTTCACTAGGTAAGAAGATCTGTGCAGTTCTTTTTGGACAATTTACTGAACCAGACACCAGACCAAGAGCAGACGTTGGCTGCAATTGGCGAGGTGGGTCCTAAATCTCTGACAGAAAAAAAAAAATTCATTTGGATATTTTTTCAAATATTTTGACATATTGCAGCATAAATGAATATTTAAAAATCTACATGCAGGATTTGTTCGCAATCGCAACAGATCAGCCTTTCCGATTTCCTGCCACGTTTACGTTTGTTATAAGGGCGTTTTCTACACTTGAAGGTACAGTGGTATCTCTATCCGTGTATGCTCTTTTTAAAGGCGATCCCATCATTTTTTTGGTGCCCTGGGAGTATGTGAGCAACTGACTCCTTTTTTACATAATTCCATTGAGACCCAATGGTTTCTGTGCATGTTTGTAAAATTAGTAAATAGCATTCAAGGCGCATGAACAATACATAATCATTTATTTCCCAAACCATTCTTTCTAGCGAGTACGAAGGGAAAGCTTCATGTATGTTACGGTATCATTTTTTTTCTGAAAATATTATTTATGATGCTTCACAGGAATTGGGTACATACTGGATCCGGATTTTTCTTTTGCAAAAATCGCCGCGCCTTATGCACAGGTGACTTTTTATTTTTGTCTTCCTGATGATTTTTTCTCCTCACATGCCCGTGAATCTTCATTTGAATCGTAATACTAGTATGTGCAGAAATATTTCATGTAACTTTTCTTTAAACGCAGGAATTATTGGACATAAGACAGAATCAGCGTCGTGGGACAGAAATCGTGGACCAGCTAAGAAGACAAGCCAACGATGTACTTCCTCTGACCCATTCCCCTTTCAGTTTTTTCTAAAATACCTGCTTTCCTCGATTTTTATAACCATTAAAAGAAAAAACAAAAAAGGCACATGAGCTTGTGAGGGGCTTCTAAATCCAAGCATTATTTCTCCTCTTCCCTTTGCCTAATGGGGCTGGGGAGAGATGGAAGACCTCTGAGCGAGAGTTTCCTATCTAAGGAGCCGAAAAAATTTTGAAGGTTTCCTCATTCCTTTCTCTATTGAAAGCAATAACTTCTGAAAACACCCGTGTAGCAATTATCACCGACTTTAGGTCTCCTTCTGCTGCTTTTCTCTTAGCCCCCTTCCTCTTTTCATGAACTACGACTCCCTAGCCACCTTTGGCAGATCATCCTTGTGACAAGTCTGAACCTGTCCCCGAAATTTTTTTATTTTTCACTTCCAACATAAGATTTCAAGTTGCAGATGGTGTAGTTTTCCGAATATATTTAGATGACAAACTGGGTATTTTTCTCCCAAAAAGTTTTGCACGTGTCTGTCAGTCCGTATCATGAAAAATTTGAAGGCGTTGCCAAAAAGCTCGTTTGCAGTTTTTTTTTTTTAACCTCTCCTGAATCATATATAATGTGACTTCCTCGATATATTCCAATGAAAAATTACTATTTTTCTTCCAGAAAAAATTCCACATTAGGCAAGTCGTCCTCGTGACATCTGAAGCTGTCACAAACAAAATCATCTGCATTTCTCAGAAAAAAATAAAATACATTTTCTTCTTCTATGTTGCAAATCATGTGGTTCCCTTGAAGATTTTGATGAAAAGTGAGGTATTTTTCTCCCCAAAAGAAGTCCACATATGGCAAGTTGGTCATCGTCAGTACAAGTCCAAAGCTCCCCCCTAAAAAAAGGAGAATAATAAAATAAAATATTTTTTGTAACCTCTCCTAAGATGCATCTGATGTGATTTCCTTTATATTTTTCTGAAAAATTTTTCTCCTCTCCTCCCACCCCCCCCCCGCCACTCCCCAAAAAAAAAACCCGACACCTCTTCTTGTTCTCAACAGGCAAGGAACTCGACCATCTCCATGCCCTACCGGGTTCAGCGGATCGAGGAGTTCGTGAAGCAGCTCGAGGCAGGAGACCTGAAACTCCGAGTCAGAGTCCTCGAGGTAACCAATTAAAAATTTTCCCATTTCAAGAATTTTCAAAAATCAATAAATCAGGAAAAACTCGGGATCTCTCTCCCAGCTTTCTCTCTCTACATCGACCGTCGCGGCCTGGATTAATGATTTCTTCTCTCCTCTCCTCTACCAGTCCGAGAGAGCAGCCAGGAAGGCCTCGGTCCTGCAGATGGCCACCATCTACACCGCTCTGGGTGGGACCCTCCTCAACGTCGGGGTCACCGTCGGCAGCCAAGGGAACCCCCTCATCTCGAACGGGTCGTTCATCGGCGCCGGTACGTGTCCTGGATTTTTGCTTCCTGCTCTTTGTCCCTCTTCTTTCCCCAAGCTTCTCCTCCTGTTCCTGATGCCCATGAGGGATTAACGTCCATCCGAGACCGCCATCACATCAAGATCCATCTCCATCTGATTCTGCCGAAGATTGCCACATTATTTCTATCATTTCCTTGGTGTGAACCGTATAATATCAGATCACAATACCCTCTTCCCGCCTCATCCCATTGCTAGAAATGGCAATGCATCCCCCATTTATGCCATCCACTGGGCATCATAATGGCGCTTGATGACCGCATTATTTTATTTCTGCATGAGCTCGCTCCGAACCATATAATATCAAGTCATCATGCCCGCATGCAGCTGCCAGAAATGGAAATATCTGCCGCTCATAGCATCTTTATCCAATGGCGATTCTAGACAACCTGCAATTCCATGCGGAGCTTGGCTCTCACATTATTTATGGCCTGCCCATAGTTTGAGCCATAGTGATCATCTGCTGCACTTTCGGAATTATCATCCGGATTCGACGTTCGATCCTGCAGGCGTTTTCTTGATCTTGTTGCTGAGATCCATGCGGAGGGTCAAGAAGCTGGACGAGTTCGAGAAGAAGATTTAAAAAGGGAAGGGCAGGACAGGGCAGGGGAGGGAGGCCCGGCCTTGTGTAGATAGCTTCATGGGAAATCTCATATCCTTTGACTTTATTCAATTGTATATGGTTTGACCTCGCCCTCGGGGAGTATTCTCCCTTGATACAAGTATGTATCATATAGCCTTACCACAGAGTTACCCTTTTTATGCGTCGTTGTGCTCATGCTTCGTCTCCTTTCTTCAGCAGAGTGGAGAGAGAGAGAGAGAGAGAGAGAGAGAAGGGTGCCACGTGGCATTGGCGTTGACCCACCGTCCAGGTTTTGGCTTACTCTTTGTTTGGAATTGGACTTTGAATTGAGGATCAGAGGGGAGAGGTGGGCCCCACATGGGTGGGACTTGACCCCAGGACAAGGTTTTGACTTGCTCTTATCTTGGAATTGGACTTTGAACTCCTGAGCCGAGTTTGAACGTCCGTTGAAATCATCTTTGGTGAAGACGGACTGTCCAACTTTGACTCGGCCCGTATATGGGGGTCCCGCTTTGGCCTCTCGCGGCGGTCTTTTCGCATTTTTAATATAATTTTATTTTAATAGAACATTTAAGACTTTCGCTCCCGAGTGACGAGTAGCGATGAATGAGAGCGCCCAGCTGTGACCGCCAACTGACAGATGCCGGTCAAAGGGCCCTCCTTATTTTCTCTCTCTCTCTCTCCGAACTCTTCTTCTCAGTAGCTCCTCAGAAAGGTGGAGAAGAAGCGACGGCGGAGTTCCCGATAGCTCTCGTTCCCAGGCTCTGCTGGTACGTTCTGATCACCTTGGGCTCCATTTCTCACGTTTCTGTGGAGTTAAGAACGTTAGGTGCCGATGATCTTCGCAGGGGTCTTCCGTCCGGTGTGTCTCTCTGATTCGTAGCCGAGTTTCTTTGTACTCTGGTGCAGGAGTAGGAGGAGACTGGAATTCAGCGGCTGTGAAGCATCGGCGCTTGGGGATTTGCCATCGGAGTTCGTCGACGTTTTGATCTGCGGTTTCCGGAGAAGCGTCTCCCGCTCAATTCCGTTTCCCTGATCTCAGGAAGGGACCGGATGGAGGAAGTTATCGGGATACTCAAGGTGCTTGTGCTGCGGGGGAAGAGGCTGGTGATTAGGGATTTCACCAGCAGCGATCCCTACGTGGTGGCTCGGCTCGGCAATCAGGTGGATCTCTCTCTTCCTCTCCCCCTCTCTCTCTCTCTCTCTCTCTCTCTCTCTCTCTCTCTCTCTCTCTCTCTCTCTCTCTGCGACTGGTCTTGCATCCCCGCGTCTTCGCTTCTGTAGACCGGATTTTGATAAAGTACTCGCTGATGGAGACCTCGCATAGAGAAATACCTCAGTATCTCGGTAAATTGGATCACTCGGTCGTAGGTCTGGGATTCGACACCTACTCGGCTGCTATTCTTCTTGTCGAACGATCGTGTCGGCTTCTGCCAACTTGATGGCGGAGGCATTTTCTAGCCCATCCGGAAGAATTGCGGTGAGTTTTTTAATGTAGATCGTCCACCCGGGGGGGGGGGGAGAGCAGATTCCTCAGAGCCAGATACGTACCAAGCCGGAAGACATTCGATCCCCTCCTGTTCTTTTAATGCCCGTTCCTGACCATTCGATCTCCTCCTGGTGCTTCCCAGTCCGGGAACTCCTTCATGATGGAACAATTAGGTCAGCTGCTTTTTTTTAATCCAATTCATTTTTATCGTCCGATTATTAAATCCGATGGTTCATCTGCATGATTCGTCCCGGTGTTCTGGAATCCATGCTCAATCTTGCTAACCGCTGCTCCCTCTTTCCCCATCAGTGTCTCAAGACGAAGGTCATCAAAAGCTGCTTGAATCCGGTCTGGAACCAGGAGTTGACTTTCACCGTGACGGAGCCAGTCGGCGTTCTCAAACTGGTGCGTGCCCTCTCTTCGATGACTTCCTATCTGTTGCTTCTCGCTGATTCCTGCGGCGGACTAGGACGACGATCCTGCCCGTATTCCGGCTTCCTCTGCTACTGCGCCGATTAGGGCTCTTCCATTGGACAGTCAACGGAACGAACGCACGATGATTTCTCTGCATATTCCGCTCATCCAACAGGGATTAGGGCCCCCTCCGCTTGATTTTCCCAATTCCGCGGACCCATCAAGCCTGAACACCATTATCGTTTTTCTTGTTCTTGATTGATCCTCGTCGTCATCCAGTTTTGGTGGGTGCGAGTAATTTTTCGTCGTGGGTGATGATCACTGTGACCCCCCCGAGAGAATTATTATCTTCTTCTTGCCGTTGTCGTCATCGTCATCGTCATCATCACGACCATCATCATCTCTCGCTCGTGTGAGATTTGATTACTTCTTTGGGGCGGGTCGGCGCGTTTTTAATGGCGAAGGATTTTCCATCTCTCGGCCGCAGGAGGTGTTCGACAGGGACGTGTTCAAGGCGGACGACGAGATGGGGCATGCCCAAGTGAGCCTCCGGCGATTTTCTCTGCCGCCAGGCTCCGGCGAGCTCTGCGGCTCGTCGCCGGCGGGGAAACGAAGCTGAGGAGGGTGCCGCCGGACGGGGAGAACTGCCTGGTGGTGGACAGCTCCGTCTCCTTCCTCAACGGCGAGGTAGTACAGGACCTCCGCCTTAGGCTCTGCGACGTCGAGTCCGGCGAGATCGAGCTCCGCCTCAAGTGGCTCGATGGCCCCTCCATCGCCACCGCCTCCGCTGCCTAGACCTCCCTATCTCTCCCTTCCTCTCTCTCTCTCTCTCTCTCTCTCTCTCTCTCTCTCTCTCCTCCCCCTCTCCCTCTCTCTCTCTCCTTCTCTCTCCTTCTCTCTCTCTCCCTCTCTCTCAGTGACTGAGGTGGGGAAGGAGTAGGACGGCGGTGGTGGGCTGGTGTCGGAGGGGCCAGGGGCAGCGGTGCTAACCAATCAGTCCCCTGGTAACTTGACATGTTGATCTTCAGGTTGAATTCCCAGCTGGTCGTGTCTGGTTATTAGAAAATAGTACGAACCAGATGATATTTGACCTTTTCAAAATCCGAAATGAATTGTCCTGTAAAAACAGAAAATAACACATCAACAGTATCCAAGGTCAACGGTAACGACGGTGTTAACCGGCCAATCATACGGTAGCTTCACTAGTTGATCTTCAGGTTGAATTTCTAGTTGGTCTGGTTTGACTATTAGACAATATAAACAAACCAACATTTGACCTGCGATTAAAATCCAAATTTAATTAACCATCCCATAAAAAAATAAAAATAACCTGCTATTTATGCTCAAAATCAACGGTGTGCTGTACCTGTATATGCAATGTGGAGGGGGCAGCAGTGGTCTTAACCAATCAGTCTTCAAGTATTTTGACTAATGGATTTTCAAGTTGAATTCCCATTTAATCTGGTCAGATTATTGGAAAATATAAATGAGTCAAATAAAACTTGACCTCTCCTAAAATCCAAAATGAATCATACTGTAAAAGAAGAAAAATAGCCCACAAATACTACATAAAGTTAATCATATGTTGTACACGTATGAGCAATTTGGAGGTAGCAGAGGTAGTCTTAACCAATCAGTCTTCGAGTTGCTTGACTAGTTGATATTTAAGTTGAATTCCCAAATGGTCCACTATTAATATTGAAAAATAGAAAACAAATTAGATAAGATTTACCTAATATTTAAAATCAATCAGCTTATAAAAAATAAAAATAACCTATGAAATGTACTCAAAGTTGATTTTTGCGTGTGGATTGCTAGGGAAAAGCCACCGGTGGTGGAGATTCACTAGCTCCCAAGAGAGGAGAGAGAAAGGAAAAAGTGAAAATCTAAAGTATCATTTAATGAGAAATAGGATGTATGCATTTACTGACGTCATCACAAAATGGATCTACTTAATCATGCTTCACTTATGCCAAAATAGATGCACTAGTTTGTGGAAGAGAGAGAGAGAGAGAGGTAAAATACAATATACTAAAGGATATTAATATAATTTTTTAAAAAATTGTTATGTCAATAATATCTCATATTCTGATATTCCTCCTTAAGTTATTGACTAAATTTAGTCAAACTCAACTTGAATATATGTTAATTCATTTAATTCCTTTGTGAGAATATCCACTAGTTGTTATTAGTTGGGACATACGGAGATGATGTTGCTATCTAATTTCCTCTTGATGACGTGTGGATGAATCTCAATATACATAGGTCACTCATGTATACTAAATTGTATGTGATGTTTGTGACTGATTATAAGAGCTTCTAAAGTACCTCTTACCTATAATATTTTGTATATGTCATAGCTCAAAATTAAGATTCTACATAATCTACTATGTTTGTTTCCTACTCCATCATCTAATATCTCCAAATTCAGATCTATAGGGATTACTCATAGTCCTAATTGATGTGTCCTTAAGAGATCAATAGTATACTTTTGTTGAGAAATAAATTTCCTTTTCAAGTGTGTCACTTCAATATTGAGAAAATATTTCAATTTTTTAACAAATTATTATCAATTTCCTTCGATATTGAATATTCATTTTCACGATCATCATTTCTTTTTACTGTTATGATCATCTACGTACCTTAAAAAGATAAGAGTTCCCCTAGGAGGTGAATTTTTATGATTAAAGTATGATTCCCATTGCATAATTTATATCATATTTCTCATATACAACTCATATATCATGCCTTTTAATGATTGCTTAAGTTCATACAATGTTTTCTTTAACATACACACTAAATCACCCTTTAAACTTGTTTCACATCTTTGAGGGACATTCTTATAAATTTCTTCATTTAGTTTTACTATGTAGAAATGTATTTTTTATCTCACTTATTATACATCTCACTCGTAATTTGGTATTAAAGAAACTAAGGTTCTAACTATGTTGATCTTTAGTATTAGGATGACTTTTTATAAGTAATATATTGTGTACATATTGGATATAATTTTTATTTATTGAGCTTTATATCTTTTTACTATCTGATCAGTTGTATTTTAATCTTATATACTTATTTGCATCACATTTTTATTTTTTCTTTGTGGCAATTTGAATAGTTATTATTGAAGTATTATATAAGATTACTTAAAATATCGAAATCCTCATTTATAAAATACATAATATAAAGCTATACATGAAAGCCATTATATATATTTTAATATAATATTTTTATATGTTGAGTTAATAGTTCATTGAACATACTTGTGATCAGTTATAAAATTGTATATTTTAAATTTATTTTATCACATTAAATTATTCTATTATATTTTAGTGTGAAAAACATCAATATGTACATTACATCTTATCATGAGAAAGTAACTAATATGAAAGTAAAATATCACATTAGGTTCTTAGTCAATATGAGGATGGATCATATTCAGATCAACTATATTATGTACAATAACATATAAGTACAAAAGCATACTCAATTTCCACATGCAAGCAAGATTAAATCATTATTTTTGAATTTATGTGATATTGATATAATTAAATATATTTAGATTATTTATTCGATCAAAAAAATTTATGAATATCAACATATATACAAAATTAAATATTAAAAGTCAACAAAATTATGACTATAAATTTTGAAATCATGAATCAATATATTCTGTTCAAGGTGTTTTAATAAGCTTTGATGGGTAAATCATCATTTCAACAAGATATATGTTATTAGTTAAGTGTCCAGAATATTGGATCATTGAGAAACTAATTTTAACTGACATGAATTGGAGATGAACGTTATGTCTTAACAAGATCGTGTATTTATTTTATGTCATGATATATAAATTGATTAATAGATGTATCATATTGAATTCTAAGTGATTAAAATTTATGTTTATTCTTTGAAAAAAAGATGTTTCAAGATGAGGAAATATGAGCAGATATTTGTACATGATTAATGTATAAGTATAAACAAATTCAATACTTAACTAACATAAATTGAACATTTTCATCTCTGTCATGTCTTGAAGTGTTGATTAGATCTTTCAATAGAAAAAATCAAAGAGAACAAGAGAGGTTATTTTTGACTAATCCATATATAAGATGACTTTGAGTTGAGGATCAACCAAGAAGTATTTAATAACCATCGCTGACAAGCTATATGTTGATGTGCCCTCTACTCCTCTTACAACAATAGAAGAAGAAAATATAATTGAAGTGTAATGCTTCATCCTCTTTATCAAAATTTCAAACACACTTGATGTTAACAACTTCGTTCAAAATATATCACCTAGTGCTATTTTTTATATTATTTTTTTGATAAAGATATGATTAAATCTTCATTTAATCACTTATAGTAGTCATACCACTAAATAGTTGTTCACCTCTTAGAACTGTGAAGTTATATGAGAATTTGGGATAAAATTCAATTAAATAGTGATATGTGATCAATTGATTGTAGTTGATTGAACTCAAGAAAATAATTTATTCATGAAGAATAATCAAAGGTAGTAAATTGAACCACTTTAAAATATCATGATTCTCATCCATAGTTTTTTCTTTTAAAACAATGTCATGATCAATTGCGGAAAAATGGTCTGATACAGCTCTCTTCCAAAATGAACATGGAATGAGAGCGTGGGGGGATAGGGGAGGGGGGAGATGAGACCCTTCTTCCTTAGAGGAATATAAAGGGAGGATATTACATTCATGTATGGAGTCCTCTATCAAACTAGTCTGCAGAAACACCATGATTGTAGGTCCATGTGTGTTAATCATTTTCTGCTCTATGATGGGTTATGTTGTGGTGAGATTCATTCCTCTCCTCTCTTTTTGGTTCCTTAGGAGGACTACCTTTTCCATGAAGAGCGATCATGTTCAAAGCACACTCCAACCATAACAAGATCTTATGACTTTGCCATAGATATTAGTTAGTATTTATTGACTTTATTCTTTTAAGTGTTTTCTTCTGGGGTTATTGCTTTGTGTACTCCTTGATAACTTGAAGGTTCATATTTTGATACGTATGAATGGGACTCCTTCCTTTAATCTCCATTCTCACCATACTCATGCTACCCACTATTTGGGCTTTGAGCACCCTCTGGTCACCTCCCTCATTAGACCTTCCTACCCTTCCTTGACTTTTTTGATCCTCCCTCAAGTTTCCACTACCAAGACTTGTTACTCTGGCCTTCAACTTTCTCCTCAAGGCTTTTTTTTCTTCTTTCTCCCCACATTGATAACCATGTGTCTCAATAGGATTTCTTTTCTTTCTCTCCCCATATTGACAACCATGTGTCTTAAAGGAATTTTTTTTTCCTGGTTTCAATTTTTGAACCATGTACTACACTTGAGTTGGATGTGCACACTTAGGGGAGAATCATTCTCTTCCTACAAAAGGTTCATTCTTGTCGGCCGAATTTGGTCTCCTTGGATTTGTCTCAGCTCATTAAGCGCTACTAGGGAGAATAAAAACAGCAGCTAAAGGGATTTTTCCCTACCTATACCTCATATTATATCTCAAGTCACCTCCATCACCTCATCTGGGATGAGTTAGCATTTCCTCAATCATTAAACCCTAAAGATTCATGTCCCTCTCTTTTGTGCTTTTTTTTTCTATTGGAAAACTCATAAATGATTCTGCCTTCAAGAAAAGACAATGGTACTTACCTTTTTGCCCACAATCCTCTCACTGTCAACTTTAGCCAGCATTTCTCCTTAGATCCAGGAATCAAAGTTTCTCTAATCTCAGAGCTCCTGTTGCCTATCTCGAGAGTTCCTCCACCTTTGTGATTATCCTTAATGTTTTCTACCAGGGAATTACCTTCTCTCTAGATGTTTATTGTCACCGAAATTATGTGGGTTTCTTCTTTGGTTATAGTTCACCATCTATGTAGTTTCCATTGATTACATTCTTCTTGCTTCAGAATGTATATGACTATCATAGAATCCATCTCAACTATCACCTGCACCAGTTTCAACTTCTTGCAAATAGTTAGACCTTGCATGAGTGCTCTGCACTCCGCCTCTATGTTTGTGTATTAGCCAAAAAAATTCTGGAAAGCCACTACCATATCCCCTTTATGATCTCTAATTATCCCACCTCTTCCTCCTATTCTTGGATTACCCTTTTCTACCCTATCTACATTCAATTTTGGTGTGCCTACACTAGGTTTTAGCCATTCCATTGCTCTTACCTTATTAGTTACTATTGTTGTCTATTCTACTTGAATACAACAATTTTAGAGCAAATTTTTTCATTTTATGATGATGGTTTATTCTCTTTTATTGGGTTTTCCAAGTCAAAAGCCCATTTTTTACATTTATATATTATGAGTGATTCTCTAATGTTATCTATCATGGATTTATTTTTAGTCTTCTAGATTTCCCATAATAGATAAGCTACTATGATTAGTCTCATTATTATATCCTTTGATTCCTTTATTTCAGCACTAATGATCAGCTTCATGCACTCCTGAAATGATTTGGCATTCTTCCAAGGTTAAGTCCCACATTTTTAATAACTACTCCCAACTCTTTTCTTCCCACTCCCTT
Source organism: Spirodela polyrhiza (assembly GCA_024713555.1). Taxonomy (NCBI): domain Eukaryota; kingdom Viridiplantae; phylum Streptophyta; class Magnoliopsida; order Alismatales; family Araceae; genus Spirodela; species Spirodela polyrhiza. The sequence continues at coordinate 4,976,584 of CM046538.1, read as the reverse complement.
TCAAATAATAAATGCACCAAGTTTTCTCTCCTTAGATTTCTCTTGTAACAGTTATATTTTGATGCTAGGTTAAACTATATTACCTGTAATTGGTTATCTATTGGCACCTTATTCCAGCACACCCTCCACATAGAAGATGATATTTTAGATGGTATAACTATGTTCCAATTTGGTTCCGTCAATATTTTTTTTCCTAATATGGACAGATATATTTCCATGCCAATTTGGTGGAAAACCTCCCACCTGGATTTAAAGACTAGATACACTAATCTTTTGCATCACTTAATTGTATACTTGAGTCATTGATTGTCATTATATATGTCATGTCAATTTTCACCCATTGCAAGTAGATTTTCCAATCTTTTGTTAGAAGTGCTACTATTAATCTTGGCCATTATTCCTAAAAATTTCTCTCATCTGCCATTATTCTTTTTCCAATCTAGTTTCCTGACCAACATGAGATTGCCCCTTTTTTACCTCCCATCTTAATAGTGGCCTCAAAGTTATCCATGCTTTTTTTGTAATTTTTCCCATATTACCCTTTTATTTGATTACTAGACAGTGCCCACTCCTTATATTTTGTGATCAGTATGTTCCTCCATTGAGAATCCCCTATGTTCCTTGACTATGCAAGTTTCATTCTTAATGCATGCATCTAGCATTTTAATTTTCTTATTCCTAATCATCCCTCATTAACTGGTTAACATATCTTTCTCCAAGCTACATGTTGTCTTCCCCTAGCTCTTGATGATCCTTTCCATAAAAAAGTTCTCATTATGCTACCTAAAGATTTAAGTGTGCCCTTGGGTATATGATATACTGTCATTAAGTGAATGGGGATATTTCTCAGCACATGTTTTATCATTATCAATCTTCTTGTTAGAGATAATAGTATGACTTTCCATCCCTCCAATCTTGTCCTTGTTTTTTTTACGAGGGATTCAAAATATCTCCTTTTCACTCCATTAAATATTGGACCACCAAGGTAGGTAAATAGAAAGTTTGTTTTTTTCCACCTTGTTAATTAACAAATCTGATTTATCCTTTTCATCAGCATTTTCTTTGATACATATAAAAAGGATTTTTTTGGTAATTTTATATCTTGACGTTTTCTCATATTCTACTAAAAAGTTGTCTAGATTCCTAGTGATGAATCACTATAGTTGGTCAAGATGACATTGTCATCAGCAAATAATGCATAGAAAAGTGGGGATGTCCTTTTGTTTACATGATAGGTTCCCATGTTCTTTGTGAGCATTAGGTTTCTCATCCTCTGCTCTGTACTTCTTCCACAATGATAAATGACGTTGGCAATAGTGGATCCCCTTGTCTAAGGCCTTGTTCACTTTTAAAATTTTGGGAGGATGATCATGTGACTAATAATAAAAATGGATTATTTTTAACTAGTGGCTCTATCCATTCAATCAATTTTTTGATAAATCCAACCTTTTCTAGCACCGTTATAATAAACATCTAATCCAATCAATTGTATTTTTTTGTTTTTTTTGAGAAATGATTTTCATTCAATGCTAGAAGTGTTACCCCATAAAAAATTCTGAGGCTACATGAGTGGGAGAGGGAGAGGCTATAACCTCTTCTGAAGAGAGTATGTGACGATGGTGGGGCGAGATATCACTCCACTTAAAATATTTCATGAAGGTGGATGATGTGGACTTGGCTGGTGGATCCATTCAATCCATGACATTCGAAGATCTGCACAATAGTCATGGGGAGGATAGCCCTCCATCCTGTGTGCCATGAGGTGTTCCTAAAAGGTAAGAATGTGTTGTAGTAAACAGGTCCCAAAAATATATACAATGGTGTGAAGTGGTGAGGAAAGATTTAGTGTGGCAGTAAGGAGGAAGGAACTATGTTGAAGCATGACAATAAGCCCAAATATGAACTTGCCTTTCTAGTGTTGCACACATCCAATGCCTCTTGCCAAGATTCTGCTAGTACCATTAGTTGCCGTACTTTTTCTAAGTGGGTAGGAAACTTTTCACCCCACAAAGAATGACTTGCTTTCTCTATCTAACCCTCTTCTTTTCTCTTATTCTCCCTCTTTTCTTTCTCTCTCTTCTCTTTTTTCTTTTTTTTGAGTGCCTCTTCTCTCTCCCTCCACTAATTGCCCATGTTTTTGTGTATAGCCTTTTTGAGGATTGGGCAAGTGATTTCGGGAAGAAAAGTAGGCTGCCCCCTTTTTTTTTTTTGAAGAGAGAGAGTGAAAAGGAGAGAGAAATAGATAAATAGAGAGAGAGTGAGAGAGAGAGAGGGGAGAGAGGGTCAATTCTATGGAGATAGGTCCTTACCTCCTCATAGGCTTAAGTTGTCTGATGGTACTTACGAGATCTTAAAAGAGGTGCTGGGATGGTGATTCACAACTAGTCTGACAAGTCTCATGTACTATAAACCTATAGTCCAAAAGTGGGTAGATGCTAACATGTGATGGTAATTATGTGTGTCCTCACTGCCTAAGGGTGGTAAATAGTAGATGTGAGGTGACTATAAGTAGTGATTGGAAGTGGTGTACTGGGGTGGATCGCAATGTGCCTTGTCATCCGCTGTGTGCTGCCGTCGACATTGTCATTGAGCTGCTCCAAGTGATGCACCACTGCTTGGGTGTGGCAGGTAAAAGCTTTCATCCTATGTATAGTGCTGATATGTCGAGTTACTCTAGGTGGTGTCTACCTCAAGCTTCTGCAGGCATATCCTACCAAGAGGTGAAAATAGATATCAGATGAGTGCATACTACATGTGTAGCAAGCGTGTCTACTATCTGGTTCCCCTCACGAAGCTACTGTGTGATGGTGATAATCCTCTCACGACAGCATATGATAATCATCCATGTGTTCTAAAGTTGCCAATGGAAATAAGTACTTGAACGTAACAGTTTAACTAATATTCTAGAGTTAGATTTCAGGAAAATACTATGTAGGTTGTGTTCCTCACAGAAGAGTAAACCATCACGTATCACCATAGCCTCCACTATTGTGTTAGTCTAAATATCATAATAATCAGAAAAGGTAAAGAGAATATTCCCTATATGGCCTCGTAAGAAGTCTCCTCCCCCTATAGGTTCAGGGTTCCCACTTGCTGCTCCATCCACATTGAGCTTTAGATGTCCTATTAGTGGTGGTCTCTAATAGACGATTTACGCAATGATATGTGTATAAGTCCATAAGGCTGGAATTTCTCACGTCTTGAGTACCTTGCAAATAGAGATTGAGTGTGTTGTGGTAGGCAACACTAGAGGATGGGCTCTTCATAGCCATTGTGTGACATGCCTCATAATCTCTAGGGCACACATCGATTGACTTACAAAACGAGAAAGATTTTGCTCCATCCATATCTCTCATAACATGTACTCTATGAAAATACATAGGTAGGGGCTGCCCCTAGAGCTCTACGTTGAATCAAAGACTCTCTTGAAGATCTCTAGGGGTGTAAGAGAAGGAGGGGGATGAAATGCTGATGACCAATTCACTAAGAGTTGGTTTCAACATTCCATAGCAACGACACTATGGAAAAATAAGTGATCCATAGTTTTGTTCCTCAGAGTGGTGTGAAACAGTGATACATAGAACAGACGTGGTGTCTAGTGATGGCCATACAGTCATCAGTAAGGAGTCCTCAGTGTATTAGTTTCCACATGAAGAAAGAGACTTGAGGTATGATAGATTGATGCCAAATGAAAATTTTCCAAACTTGCTTTAGGAAATGTTTCTAAAGTAGTTCCAAGAAGAACTATAAGAGAAACTCTCATCTAGGGTGAGAGTCCAAATGGGCTCATCATCCCTAGGACTCATCTTTATCAACAAGATATCTGGTAGTAAGTCTAGGGGGAGCTTGTGCCACTTAATACGTAGTCTAATATCCCCCTCAAGAACCTAGGCAATTGTGAGGCAGGGCTAGGACAATGTGAAGGAGGTAGAAGAGGCGAAAGGTGTATCCATAAGCCAAGTGTCGTACTAAGCACTGATAGTGCCTTGTCCCACTCACCATCAGGTTAAAAGCTTCAACTGGAGCCAATGTCCTTACCAATTTGCCCACCGCTTCACTCCTTTTATGTATGTTAGTTGGCTAGCTCACTCGTCATATTTGGTAGACACAAAAGTTCTTATGAGTGATCTCATCATCCTCATCCACCATACAAGTTTCTTCTAAAGCATGTCAAAGATGTCTTCGGGATGTATTATCCCTAGTCCACCCTTATTGGTCAGTCAACATGCGTTCTCTCAAGAGACTCAACACTGATGGTGAGGTCTGTTGAGTTGGTCATCCCATAGGAATAAGGTACACATCCTCCTCACAAATCGCAAAATAATGGCTGGTACCACGTGTATTGCAAATAGATGTAGTGGCATACTTATGAGGACGTGACAGATCAATTGGATGTGACCCCCTAAGGATAGAAGCTAAAGCTTCCATCCCGCAAGTTTCTTCCTCAACTTAGACAAAAGGGTATCAAAATAGTGAACCCAAATGCGTCCAAGGAAGATGGGGCATCCAAGGTGATCAAAAGGTAGATGCCCTCGTGAGAACCTTGTAATAACCTATATGCACTGTATGGTACTAATGGTGCTAGAAGATGCCACCATAAAGTTGTTCTTCGAGGCATTAATGAGCTGGCCTATGGCCTACTTGTAGCTCAAGATGATAGTCATAAGTCCCTTAATGGATGCAAATCATCTATGAAGGAAAAGTATCGCATCATCAACAAATAAGAAATGTGATATGATTGGGCAGCCCCTCTTCGAATAATATGGTTAGATAAGTTCACGTGTCACCGCTCTAGAGAGGGTTCAACTAAGGACTTCTTCAACCAATATGAAGAAAGTGGGTGATAGAGGATCACCATGCTATAATCCTCACGTGGTTGTGAAGAAAGGGGTGAAATTTTCATTCACTAATAGAGAGAATTGGTTCTCCTTAACACATGCATTGACTACATCAATGAACTCTTCAGTGAATCCGAAATGCCTAAGCATTTCGACAAGGAAATTTCACTCAATTCTATTAAAAGCCTTTTCCATAGTTAGTTTAATGATGACATTGGAACCGCGGATGTTTGTGTCAACGGACTGTGTTAGTTCATGAACTAGCATGATATTATCATGAATGTGTCATTCTTTGATAAATCCGCACTACTCTAGAGATATGAGCCTATCAAAAAAACCCTAAGTTATATTGTAATGATCTTAGATATAACCTTATAGCACACTAATAAGTCTTCATTATCATGAGTTAATAATTTAGTGAGATGATGTTTTTAACCTTAACTCATGATAAATAGACTTATTTTTGTGCTAAATCATGAAAAGTATTTTTGATTGCTTAATATGAATTTTTGATTAATTATATGATTTTATAATCTTATTTTGTTGAGATAAATGGAAAAAGATTTAAGAAAAGTAAGAAAACACCAGCCAATTAGGCCTGCTAGCGAGTCAAAGGCCAAGTCGGGTGGAGCCGCTAAGCGGCTAAGGACCACGAGCCCAAGGCTCAAGCGGCTAAGGACCAGACTACGAGCTCGAGGCTCAAGCGGCTCATGACACAGACCGCGAGCTAGGTGCTCAAGCGGCTGATGTGTGCGTCACTCCCCTTCCACGTCACTGGTGGCCAGCCGGGCATGGGGCAAGGAGTGGTCGTACACATGCGAGTGATTTGTACTTATTGATGGCTAAAGAAGTGGCCATATTATATTCTCGTGAAAATCACCTAGAAAACTGATGTGAGAGTAAACCCAAGACTTTAACTTTTTCCCTCATATTTTATAAATGTCAATAGTACCCCTCAATAACTATTAGAAAATAATCATTATGACGTCATACATTAATGGCATTTTAGTACTTATTTCATCTCTCCCTCTTTCTCTCTCTCACAAGCAAATAACTGGCAAAGAAATCACGATTTCCAGTGAGCAATTAAGTTACAAAAATTGCCAAAATTTTAGTAAAAACTTAGTCAACATGATTTGCGGAGTATCGTGGCTGAAATTAGTGTAGGATTCTAGACAAAACATCGCAAACTCAATGAAAAAATCATCTCCGATTGATCAACAAACAAGTCCTCGTCGAGAAGAGGACGATTCACCAGAAGACGAGTCGCCAACTCCTAAGAACATACCAGATGTAATAACGGGCCTCCTCTTGCTGCGCTGACTTGAAGACAAAGCCCATGAGACATGCCCCACCTCCATCTAACATACCTCCGTCGAGTGACAGTCGCCAAAGGGCCACAAGTCATCATTTTCCATTCTGCCATGTGATAGCTGTCAGAAATGATTTGACAACACATTCCACTGATTTTTGGGCTTCGAAAGAAGATCTAGAGATCACCCACATTATCTTTGTCCAAAGAAAGCCTTCGAGGCCGTGGACATTGCACGATTTCTTTTCTGAACATGCAGAATTCTGACGATTACTACCACGAAGTCGAAACTCTATTTTTTCCATTTAAAACTTTATTCTCATCTAAATTAGTGATCTTTGGCATGATTTTCAACCTTCAATATCTTTCGTCCTTGAGTTATGATTCTTCAAACTTTTACATAACTAAATTTGATCAATTAATTTGACGATAATCACTTATGAAAGAATCGTAGGTCAGAACTCTATTTCCTCCCGATTCGTGTTCTTCAAGCATTGATGTCACCTGATGTCATAGCCTTATTTTCTTTTCGCATTTCTTAAATATATTATATTTATCATTTAGTTAAAAAATCATAAAAAAATTGTATTCTTTGAGGAAAATTTTCAAATATTACCCAATATTATATTATACCCTTGTGATTGACTTGGAAATTTCTCACTATTTTTGGAAGCTTTTATCGATTTATAATTGATTTATTCATTTTGATAAACATTTAAAATTCTAAGAATTGGTCTTTTCTGATTTTATAAATTTTAAATTTTCATGATTTATTATACAATGATTAATTCATGTCAAAATTTTGGCACTATTGTTAGGGATGTATTACATAATATTTAGTATTTTTCTATTTTTTTTTTAGAATATAAAAAAATATAACTTTTGTTTTTATTTTTGTCTTATAGAAAAAAAAAATGAGTTGCACGAAAAATAGTAGAGCAAGGATAGGAGCAAACTGAATGAGGGTAATGGTTATTAAACTTTTTACCTCAAATTTATTTATTTTTATACATGGTAGAAGATCTTTACATCCAAGACTAGAGAATCCTCTCATTATCTTGCCTAAAACTAAAAATTCTAAAGAAAAATTAATTTCGATGGATCCTAAAGGTAGTATAGGTCAAACTAAGAATAATCTTATGGCCATGAAAAATCATTATATCCCTGATTCATTTCAAAGAACATTTAATATTATAGTCCCATTGACACCCACTGTTAAATTTGAAATAAATCTAGAAATTTTCCAAATGTTTCCTAATTTACATGAATTACCTTTAGAGGAGCTTCATTAGTATTTAGAAAAACTTCATATGTTATATGATTTAGTTAATCTCCCTCAAGTTACATCAAAAATTATTAAGATGAAATTATTTCCTCATATATTTAGGGACAATGTTAGTTATTAGTTATTTACCTTAGATAAAGAATTGACTAGTTGAAAAGATATAGAACATATTTTTCTCCAAAAATTTTACCCTTTAGGAAAAACTCAAAACATGAGAAAACATATTTAGAGTTTTGCTTAAAGGCTAGGAGAAACTTTGCATGAAACATGGGAAAAATTCAAAGATTTATTTAGAAAATGTCTTCATCATGCTATACTTAAGTGACAGCTCAATAGAATTTTTTATGATAGATTATTAGAACAACATAGGAATATAATTGATTCTATATGTGGAGGAGCATTTATAGAGAAGACCCCTGATGAGATTTACAGCCTTTATGAAAATTTAAGTGAAAATTCAAGAGATCAAGCCTCTTTTGAGTTATATGACAAGGATAAGAAGAGAGAAATATATGAATTCCATCATCAACATGACTCTAATTTAATAAATGAGGTTAATCAGATTAATAAAAAGCTAGATAAGCTTGATGTATTTATTGAGAATTTTCAGAAGCTTCCTAATCCTCAATTTAATTCAAATAATTCATATCCTATGTATAGTGAAAATGAACATTTCGAATTTCAATATTATAATTTAGATCAATCATTTTAGCCTATACAAGAACAAATACAAGTAGCACACGGTTTTAATAGAAATAGGGAGCCTTTTCTTAATTCTTATAATCATAATATGAGAAATAACTTTTCATGGAGAGACCCAAATAATATTCAAAATCTAGAAGCACTTAGACCCAATTTAAATTCTGAAATTTCGTCTAAAACAAGAAAACAAATTTCAGAAAATTCAGCCCTCTCATACTCAACTTGATGTTATGGAAATGATGCATCAAATGAGTCAAATGATGCAACAAACTATGAATCAAATGATGTTACAACAAAAAAAAATTATAGAGGCTCTTGAGAATAGGAGAGAAGAGGGACAACTACCTAGTCAGCCCATAGAAAATCTAGGAAAATGCCCAACTGTAGGATTTCAGTAATGGGAGTTTAGTGGCATGAACCTAAGAAAAAATCCACAAAATGATAATGTTAGAATAATAAATGTATTAAGGAGTGGAAAAATTTTACCTGATCCTTATCCCTAAACAGTAGAAGAAGAAGAAAATGTAAACAATCCAAACAAAATCAAGAAGAAGCAAATGAAGAATTTTTAGATTCTATCAAAGAAATTCTAAATGAAATGACGAAATTTTCATTTTCTAAAGCTCTAGAACCTAGACAAAGAAAGAAAAAGGAACATCATAAAGAAATAAATAAAATTTTACAAGATGTGTAAATTAGTCTTCCTTTACTTACGACCATTGAACATATTTTTGAATATGTTAGAGTTTTAAAAGAAATGTGTACACCAAAAAGAACACATAGAGTAAAAAAATTATCTATGCATGCTAGTGCTTTATTATTAAATTAAGTTCCATATAAATCAAAAGATATTGATGCTCCTTTAATTTTGTGTGATATTAGTAGATTTATTTTTTAAAATATATTACTTGACATAGGTGCTAGTATTAATTTATTGTCTACAAGTATTTGTGATAAATTTAATATTTATGATCTTAAACCATCTACTATCACATTATAATTTTCTGATAGATCTATTAAAAATCTTAAATATATTTTAAAAAATGTGATAATAATAGTGAAAGGATGTAAATTTTCAGTTGATTTTATAGTACTGAAAATAAATTTTAATGGAAAATTTTATGATACCTCAATCATCTTAGGGAGACCATTCTTGCATACATCAAAGATGAATATTGATTTCCCACAGGTATTACAAAAATTTCATGTGGAGATCAATTAGTAGAAATTAAAATCTTTGAGGTATCAAATCATCTTAAGAAATCTCAAGTGTATGATTGTCATACCATAGAATTTTTAGATGATTTTGATGGTCTAGATATTATTGATAATTGTGTGTTAAAATAATTAAAGGAAATCAAAAATATAAATATAAGGGAGAAGAAGAAGAAGATCACACGAATTTAGAGTTAAAACCTCTTCCCTATGATTTAAAATATGCATTTTTAGATGAAAATAACTCATTCAATGTTATTATTGTAGTTAATTTGAATAATGAGTAAGAGGAAGAATTACTAGAAGTAATTTCAAAAAAATAAAAAAGCTATTGGCTAGAAAATGGATGATTTTAAAGGCATTGATATGAATGTTTGTATATATAATATATATTTAGAGGAAGGAGCTAGATCAAGTAGAGAACCACAAAGAAGATTAAATCTTAACATGATAGAAATGGTAAAAAAAGAAATTTTAAAATGGTTGGTTGTTGATATTATTTATCCTATTTCAGACAGTAAATGGGTTAGTCCTACAAAGGTGATACCAAAGAAATTAAGGATCACGATTATAAAAAATGAAAATGGGGAGGAAATACAAACAAGATTAACCACTAGTTGGAGGGTTTGTATTGATTATGGTAAATTAAATTCAATAACTAGAAAAATTATTTTCTCCTATGATTTATTGATCAAATTCTTAAAAAACTAGCTAGAAAAATATTCTTTTATTTTCTAGATGGATATTCTGGTTATAATTAAATTTATATAAATCTTTTAGATCAAGAAAAAATGACTTTTACTTGTCCATTTAGTACTTTTACTTTTAAATGTATTCCTTTTGGATTATGTGACACTCCAACTACATTTCAAAGGTGTATGTTGTCTATTTTTTCTGATATGATTAGAAAATATATTGAAAATTTTTATGGATGATTTTTCTATTTTAGGTGAATCATTTCATGAATGCTTAAATCATTTATAATATGTGTTGAAGAAATGTATAGAGAAAAAATTAGTTTTGATTTGGGAAAAATCATATTTTATGGTTAGAGAAAGAGTTGTGTTTGGACATATTGTGAGTGAAAGAGCTTTAGAGGTAGATAAAGTGAAAATTGATATTATATCTAAAATGTAACCCCCAAATTCAGTAAAACAGATTAGATCTTTCTTGGGACATGGATGTTATTACAGAAAATTTATTCAAGATTTTTCAAAAATTTCTAAACCTCTCACCATGTTATTATTTAAATATGTGCCTTTTAATTTTGATAAGAAATGTTTTGAATCTTTTTATAAAATAAAAAGATTACTTACTAAGGCATCTATTTTACAAGCTCTTGATTAGTCTCTTCCATTTGAAATAATATGTGATGCATCAAATTATGTTGTAAGAACTATTTTAGGATAAAGAAAAGAGTCAAAATCTATAGTAATCTCATATGTTAGCAAAACTATTTTTGATGTTCAATTAAATTATACCACAATTGAAAAGGAGTTGTTAGTTGTAATATTTTCATTATAAAGATTTAGATCATATATTTTAGGAGCTAAAATCATTATTTTACTGATCATGCAGTATTAAAATATTTACTAAATAAGAAAGATGCAAAGCCATGTTTATTAAGATGGATATTATTGTTGCAAGGATTTGATTTGGAAATAAAAGATAAAAAAGGTTTCAAAAATATTTTTGTTGACTATCTTTCTAGATTGAGTGATACATGAATAAATACAGCATCTTTACAAGATGCATTTTCAGATAAACAATTGATGAGAGCTCAACATCAACCATTAGCATGGTATGCACATATTGTTAATTTTCTAATTTCTAGAAAAATTCTAGAACAGTGGGATAAGAATAGAAAAAATCATTTCTCTGCTAAGATTAGAAATTATTTTTGGCATAATCCTGATTTATATTACTTGGGTAATGATCAAATTCTTAGGAAATATGTTCTTAAAGAAGAATATCATAGCATTCTAAATATGTGTCATTCATTTAACTGTGGAGGACATTTTTCTAGCATAAAAATAGTTGCGAAAATTTTTCAATGTGATTTTTATTAGCTTACAATAATTAGAGATGCTATAGAATTCAGTAAAACATATATTTCATGTTAATCTATATGTAACTTAAATAAAAAAGATGAAATGTCTATGAGTAACATGTTAGTAGTTGAAATTTTTGATGTATGGGGTATAAATTTCATGGGTCCATTCTCATCAATTGAAAAATATGAATATATCTTGCTTGTTGTTGATTATGTGTCTAAATAGGTGGAAGCTATTCTTACTAGAACTAATGATTATAAAATTGTGATGAAATTTGTGTAGAAAAATATTTTTTCAAGATTTAGATGTTCTAGAGTGATTATTAATGATGAAGGAACACATTTTACAAATAGACATTTTAGGAAACTATTGAAAAAAAATAGAGTACACCATAGAGTAGTCACTCCATATCATCCCCAAACAAATGGGCAAGCTAAAGTAACAAATAGAGAAATTCAAAGAATTTTAAGAAAAATAATTAAACCAGATAGGAAGGATTGGCCCATGAAATTACAAGATGCATTATGGGCATATAGAAAAGCTTATAAAAATCCTATAGGTATATCTCTATTTCATCTCATTTTTTAGAAACCTTGTCATCTTCTTGTGGAAATACAACATAAAGTATTATGGGCTATAAAAAATTTATGTATGGATGAAAAATCAATTGGTGAGCATAGAATTTTTCAAGTATATAAATTAGAAGAGTTAAGGAATGAAGCTTACGAAAATCATAGAATATATAAAGAAAAAATTAAAATCTTTCATGATAGGTATATCAATAGAAAAGTTTTTGATGTTGAACAAAAAGTGTAGTTATATGATTCTAGATTGAAACTATTTCCAGGAAAACTGAAATCAAAATGGACATGACCTTATGTGGTGGAAGAAATATATGATCATGGGGCTATAATGATTAGAGACCTTAAAAATGATCATAGTTTTAAGATAAATAGACATAAGCTTAAACCTTACATAGAACATGAATGCCCTGTAGAAAAAGAGATTTTATTATTAAAAAAATTTGAGAATGAGATTAATGTGTCCAAGTGGAGACATTAAATTCAATGTTGCATGGGAGGCAACCCATGGTTCTATTTAAATCAGTGTTTTAATTTTGTTGAATTTCACAGCATCTATTTTTTGTACTATTTTCTTCTTTCAAAATGAAAAAAAAAGAAAAAAAGTGTAAGAGGAGGAGTGTAAGACGAAGTGGGAAATTGAAAGTGAGGTTGAGCTGATATGTTTATGAACTTGATCCTTTATTATAGTGTTTTTTGTGTTTAATTTTGCTTATATACATACTTCACTAAAAATTATATTTTCTATAATTCTATGTCATTGGAGACAATGTCAAATTTAAGTTGGGGGTAAGGTGATGAAAATATTACATTTTCATGTTGTAAATTAAACATGAACATGTGTTGGCAATTTTTCATTATCTATAAGAGTAATTTTCAAAAAAATATGGCACTAGTTTTATTATTCTGTCAAGAATATCAAAAAAATAGTGTGTAGACTGTCAAAAACCAGTAGAAAAAAGAAACAGTAGAAAAATGATAACACTGGTTTTAGAGACCCTTTTCTCACATTTCAAACCCCTAGGCATATACTGTTGAAATTGGGAACTAATGAAAATGATAGTTTTGATTTATTATTTTTACAAATACATTGTTGCTGAAAATAGAACTGACAAAACTGAAACAGAGCTATAATTTTCAAAACTATCTAATTTTTCACATCATATTATGTGCAAAAAAATTAAATCAATTAGATTGATTGATACCAAAGGATATTAGGATGATTATTATTGAGTTAAGAGAATGATTGAATAGCCTAAAATGTTGGAATACTCCTTGGATACATTATAGATAAAATAGATTTAATTTTACAGATTTTCACTTCATGATCTTGATAGATAGTATTTAGTTGATGAGAAAATTTGATTGATCATTTAAGTTTAATGGAGATTTTTACACCCTAATTTATAGGACTTGTGAGGAGAAATCACTTATTTCGAAAAATAGAAAAAATGAGCAGTGTGAAAAAAAAAATTTTGAAAATGAGAAACATTTGCTGCAAAATAAGTGGATAATGTGAAAGCCCTAGAAATGAAGAGTACACATAGAGGGTGTGAGACATCATTCTCATTGTCGAAATTTGTTTACAGGAAAAGCTACTTATTCACGGAAAAAAAAAAGAGAAAAGGAAGAAGAAATTTAATGCAAACTTCAAAATCAAGCCACATGGAAGGGAAAGATATGATCAATATTATGCTTAGATGATTTTGATAATTTGACCATCTTGTGAATTATATCTATGAGTAAAGAAGTGATAAAGATATAGATTGAAGAAGTGAAATCTATATTGTTATTCTAAGGAGTATATAGACATTTAAGTGTTTGATATCTTTCTTCAATACTTGATAAAATAGTTCAAAATATCTAGAGGTGCATCATTTCTAATTATATTTTGTGCATTAAAATATAATGTTTGAAATTTCTGAATGATAATTATATTTTTAATTTCATTACTAAGGAACTAGTAATTACTTAAGTTAAAGGGTGTGATAAGTCTTCATTATCATGAGTTAATAATTTAGTGAGATGATGTTTTTAGCCTTAAATCATGATAAATAGATTTATTTTTGTGCTAAATCATGAAAAGTGGTTTTGATTGCTTAATATGAATTTTTGATTAATTATATGATTTTATAATCTTATTTTGTTGAGATAAATGGAAAAAGATTAAAGAAAAAGTGAAAAAACTGCCAACTAGCCGGGCCCGCTAATGGGTCGGAGGCCAGCCAGGCGTGGGGCAAAGAGTGGTCGTACACACATGGGTGATTTGTACCGATTGATGGCTAAAGAAGTGGCCACCTTATATTCACATGAAAATCACCCAAAAAACCGATGTAGGACTAAACCTGACGCCTTAACTTTTTCTCGCATATTTTATAAATGTCAATAATGTCCCTCAATAACGGTTAGAAAATTATCCTTATGACGTCATATATTAAGGGCATTTTAGTATTTATTTCATCTCTCTCTCTTTTCTCTCTCACAAGCAAACAACCGGTAAAGAAATCACGATTTTGGTGAGTGATTAAGCTACAAAAATCGTCAAAAATTTAGCAAAAACTTAGTCAATGCAATTCACAGAGCATCGTGGCCGAAATTGGTGTAGGATTCTAGACAAAACATCGTGAACTCAACAAAAAAATCATCTTCGATTGATCGATGAACAAGCCGTCGCCGAGAAGAGGACAATCCATTGGGAGATGAGTCGCCACCTCCTAAGAGCATACTAGATGCAATAACGGGCCTCCTCTTGCTATGCTGACTTGAGGACAAAGCCCATGAGACATGCCACACCTCCATCCAGCATACCTCTGTCGAGTGACAATCGCCAAAGGGCCGCAAGTCATCATTTTTTTGTTTTGCCAGGTGATAGCTGCCGAAAATAATTTGGCAACACATTCTACTGATTCTTGGGCTTCGAAAGAAGATCTAGAGATCACCCATATTGTTTTTGTCCAAAGAGAGCCTTCGAGGCCATGGACATTGTACAATTTATTTTCTAAACATGTAAAATTTTGGCGATCACTGCTGCGAAGTCAGAACTCTATTTTCCCTATTTAAAAATTTATTTTCATCTAAATTAGTGATCTTTGACACGATTTCAACCTTCAATATCTTCCATCCTTGAGTTATGATTCTTCGGGCTTTTACAAAACTAAATTTGATCAACTAATTTGAGGGTAATCGCTTACAAAAGAATCATAGGTCGGAACTTTGTTTCTACTCAATTCGTGTTCTTCAGGCACTAACGTCACCTAACGTCATAGTCTTATTTTCTTTTCGTATTTCTTAAATATATTATATTTATCATTCAATTAAAAAATCTTAAAAAATTGTATTCTTTAAGAAAAATTATAAAATATTATTTAATATTATATTACATCCATATGATCGACTTAGAAATTTTCCACTATTTTTAAAGTTTTATCAATTTATAACTGATTTATTCATTCTGATAAATATTTAAAATTCTAAAAATTATTTTTTTCTAGTTTTATAAATTTTAAATTTACATGATTTATTATACAACGATTAATTCACGTCACACACATTACAGAGTTTGATGGGCTGAAAGTCTCTAAAGGAGATTAGGTTGGACATCTTTGATACAAAGGTGGCTTTTCAATTCCGTGGCAAGACTTTGCAGCAGAAAACTCCTTGATGGCATGAACCAAGTCTATTATGATGATATCCCAACATGCCATATAGAAGTCAATTGGAAAACCATTGGGCCTAAGTGCTCAGCTCTTACTCATCGAGAAGACTACCTCTTAGATTTCCTCTCTAGTAGATATGATCATAATAGCTGAAATCTCATGTGGGGTGACTAATGATGAAATCAATGAGAGTATATCCTCTAAAATCTCAATTGGTTGGGAGGCAAGAAGGGTATGAAAGTACACAAGTTTGGCCTCCTACATATGGGATTTGTCCCAGTCATACACCTCTAGAAGAGATATATAGTTAGTTAGACTAGAATCGGTGAGCAATTGAGGCATGGAAGAAATGTATGTTTTTATCCCCCTCACACAATCACTGGATGCGTGATTTTTGGAGATAGTATATCTCATGTCATCATGCAACCTCCTCTAACTACTCACTCACTCTAACTCATCTTTCCCAAGTAGTGTGAGTCCATTGAGCTTGCAACTGCCTCTCGACCCTTACTAGCTCCTCTTTGAGCTCTTTCACCTAGGTGTGAATATTTCTATATACATACATGTTCCACCATTTAAGGTGGAATTTGAGATCCCTCAATTTGTAACTGAAGTTCTCCATAGGAGAGTCAAAGATGTCCCCTAGCTAGTGGCTCCATCCCAAACTCTAGAAGTCTTCATGTTGAGTCCACATGTTTTAAAACTTGAAAGGAGGTCTAGGGGTACTAGTACTCAAGTCAAGAAAAATGAGGATCGGCATGTGATCAAATCGATATCAAGGTAGGCGCGTGACTAATATGGGGCATTGCACGAGTACAATGATAATAGTGAAGCAATGATTGATGTGCTCATATATTTGTGTGCCTCTTTGTCTTTCATTGTACCACGTCCAAACCTCACTTGATGTAGGTGACTCGATGAGGGCCACATGAAAGATGAAGTCATTGAATGTCTCTATGTGACAGGCCCTAGGGACTCACCTTCCTTGACATTCAATGACTCTACGTACATAGTTGAAATCTCTGGCTAAGAGCTAAGGAGAGTCAACTAGGACAGGATGATCCCTCGTCTATCATATTAGGTCGTCCCAAAGAGTCTCATGTTCTTAGTGTTTATACGAAGCATAAATCACCAAGAATGTGAGCTCTTGGCCAAAGCTTAATATCCTCATTGTAATGTGATATGTCCACTCAACTAGTAGTTGTAGAGAATAAGATCTCTTCTAGACCAACTAGATATGGTTCATAAAGTTAAAGTAGAAATAATCCATGCCTAGATGTTTAAATAATGAATGAATATGGTTTGGTGGTATCATAGGTTCAATAAGCCCAATAATCCTAGTCGGTGTTTATTGATGAGTTCAATGATATGGGACTATGTTTTGGGGTTGCTTAGCCTCCAACAGTTCCAAATAAGGCTAGGTATCATGTGTGTTTGAGGCTATTGCCACGAGCTCAAGATTTCGTGACATATGGAGAACGTCATCGTGACGATCCATCAATCGCCTCCATCTCATACCCTCGCTCAAGGTTAGTGCCCTCAACTTGGTAATCAGATGGAGACTCAGAGCTAGAATCTTCAGCACTCAATGTAGATCACCCACTAGTGTCCTCCATGTTAGAGGATGAAAGGGAGATTACTTGATGATTCTTCAAGCATTCTCCCCTGATTGGTCTATCTAGAGTACTAGTAGGAGGGTCTGGAGGGTGGGGTGATAGAGAATCGAGATCAGAGGAGAAAGGGGAAGGGGGGTCTAACATATATGATGGGATCCTAGTGGAGACCCTATCAGGTGATGAAAGGAGGTGGGAGGGTGTGCGGGGTGCGGTGTGGGATGGTGGAGACCTAGGTGGCAGGGGACTGATGGGTAATGGGAGGTGAGTGGGTGATCTGCAAGATGAACGGGTGCTAACTAAGGAGGGGGATGTGGTGGGTGATGGGGGTTTGCTGTGTGAGGAAGAGCTAGGTGTAGTAGTGAGGGATCCCTTTTGGGGCAAAATTGCTCTAGTGAGCTACAATCATTCCCTACAATAGGAACATGGTCATCCCCCACAGTAGGAACACAATCATCCTCAATCAATGTGCCCAAAGCCTCAAGCGTATTTGACTTTTGGGCTGTCTTCCCCTTACCTACTTGTTTGGGGTGTACTTGGACTACCAGTGCCTTCATTTCCTTGTGGGTGGGGGTGGATGCTTGGGGGGCAGTATGTGACATCGAGGTAGATGGGGCTGTCATCCTGGGTGGGTTAGTCGATGGAGCACTAGCTTGAACTAGTGGTGGTCGGGGGAAGCCTACGAGCTTTGGGTGTGGCGACAACCATGTGCGGTCTTCCCCAACTCAATAATGAAATCATCATATGAGAGGGGTGCAAGATAGATGGGTGTAGCCTCTAAAGGTAATGAGGTTGCCTTATGGCAACAAGTGCTGATGGTATGCCCTAGAATCGTACAACAAGTGTAATAGTGAGGTAATCTCTCGTGTACCACCACTTGGTAGATCATCTTGTCCCTATTCTGCACTACTATCATGCACTAAAGGGGGGCTAGGAGGTCTACCTCCACACATACACGTGCATATCTAGGGCGGTTGAACACTTTAACATATGGGTCAATGCGTATAAATGTCCCCACCGCATTGGCCAAGGACTCAAGAGCCTTAGGCATAAATAGGTGTTCTAGTAGACTCAGGAAACTAATCCAAACTGGAATAGAATGGGGTTGTTTCCCCTGATAAGTACCATCTGTGTGTGGGTCCATCTGTGTGTGTGCATGATGGCATCCTTGATGTGGCTAAAGTCGTCGTTAATTTAGACACTCAAATTTAATATTTATAAACTGAAAACCAAAATAAATTTTTCTTTAATTACAGGGATTTCAAGTCGGTCCTCAGGGAAATTAGAAAATTAGAATATCATCTAAATATAAAGCATTGTAAAAAAAATGAAAAGTAGATAGAGATCTTGTTTTTTTTTGTAAATTATGAACTCCTAATGTTTCTAACTCTAAAAACTATATAAAAAAATCTAAAAGTACAGATAACTAACTATAAGGCAATTCTTTTAAAAATTATCTTGTAATACAAGGTGTCACTGACTGAGGAATGAAATTACTAGCAATGAAAAATCAGAAATCTAGAACCAAGTAAACAAAGAAAATAGTTATAGTAAAATTTAAAAGCTTATACTAAACACATTATAAAATTACGAAAAAATAACAGAACGTGGGAAACTAACTAAGCTAAATTCTCCCAAAATATTTTAAACCTAAATTCATGTTTCCCTCATGAAATCAGATTTGAACCATGGGAAGGTCGGAAAGAAAGAAAAAAACAGAAAACGAGTCTTGTAAAATACAAAAACCTATCTCAAATACCTTATAAAATCACGAAAAAATTAACAAAGGTACAAAACTAATTAAACTAAGACTTTTCAAAAGATAATGACTTAAATCCTTGTGCAACTCACAAAATCAGTTTCGGTCTATAGAAAGGTCAAAAAAACGAATCCAGAAAACGATTTATAATGATGTGCTTGATGATTCTATCACCAAGTCACCAAAACACGATATTCAGAAGAAAAAAAACATTCATTGGATTTGTAAGGAAGTCAGGTTCTTGATAAAAATCATAAACTTAGAAGAAACTATATGACTTGATGCATAACTTCCTTGTTTACCCTAAAAACGCTTTCCAAAGCTATGCTTGATGATTATGTCACCAAATCATCAAAACACGATCTTTGGAGGAGAAAAAGCATTCAATGGATTTGTAAGAAGATAAGGTATCAGTGAAAAATCATAGAGTTGAAAGAAAATGAACAAGTTAATACAGATCTCGTTTCTTTTGCCTTGGTGTCACTGCCGAGACATGCAAAATCCGAGATAGAGATCAACAACTCCCTAGGAAATCAATGAAAAGCATCCAAAACATCCATTAACTAATACTCTTCTTTTACAAAATAAAAGGGAGTGTAAGGAACTAAGAAAGGAGAGAAAAGAGATGAATAAATCGTGCTTGCAACCTGAAGCCTCCGCTGCCTGTCACCCAGCTGCCACCTCCTTTTGCGTGCGAAAAAGAAGAAGACCTTTGTTTGCCCATTTCAAAGCTTATATACTCACGCCTTTCTTGGGCCTTCTTTCTCTATCCTTTTGTGGGCTTAGTAAAGCCCTATCTTTTAGACATTGTATCTAATTTTTCGTGCTCCAATCTACCCTTTCTTGGGCCATCAACTTTGTCATCCCATGGTGTTCCTTGTCACTTTGACAAATCTGTAGAAGTTAATCTCCTTGGAATAAAATTCTAAAATTTTGAACCTTAATTCATGATAATTGAAATAGATTCTCAAGGTGATAAACCTTGGAAAAAGGTTATAAAATGTTAGTAATTAAATCCATAAGTTCATGATGT
The DNA here is from genome assembly GCA_024713555.1 of Spirodela polyrhiza. Classification (NCBI taxonomy): domain Eukaryota; kingdom Viridiplantae; phylum Streptophyta; class Magnoliopsida; order Alismatales; family Araceae; genus Spirodela; species Spirodela polyrhiza. The sequence goes on along the minus strand of CM046538.1, from coordinate 4,956,536 downwards.
AGATATAGCTAATTTTAGAGTCATTTATGCATATCTTTTGACTTTTTCTCTAAGATGATTATATATAGTAACTCATGCTTACTATGATTCATTGATACAAAAATCAAATAGATAATTAATTAATTCTTGGGGATAAGTGAGTATTTATCAATCTTGAATCTCCCATGTCGTTCGGCTCTAGGCTTTCTAGTAGTCAACCTCGAGCTTGAAATGGATAAAAACACTCTGGTAATTCTTGGCACCAATGACGACATTGCCTTGGAAGTGTCTAAGGGCTAGATATACCCTATGGATGTCATCAAGATTGGGCACTTCGTGGCCAAACACCCCACAAGAGAGAATTGGAAGGCCTTCGCTAATCTGGAGGCCTCATTCGGAGAGAATGAAATTGTTCTCATTCTTCCTTCCTCTATATAGGTCCATGTCAGTATGGCCTCGTCGTAGGTAGGGAGTAATGCTCCTCTCTATATAATTGGGGCTAGAGGAGTGGGCTGAGGTCATGCTAGTCATTGTGCCCAAGTCTTCTTTGATCTAGAGGAAGTACTTGGGGCCAACTATGTAGGATGGGATTGATCGACCTACCCCTGAATAGACTGGGCCAGGTCACAATGTGTTGTAATAGCCTGGGCATGTGTAACCTGAGTGGGCTGGGTCGGCTCTGTGTGGGCCTGAGCAGCCATGGTCTGAGCTAGGTGGGCTGGTGCTACCTAGGTCAGATGGGCTGGGTGAGCACAGCCTAGGCCTGAGTGGCCTAGACCTGAATGGTCTGGGTTGGGCTGGTGGGACTTGACCTGGTGGGTGGGCCAGTGTGGCCTGGGTTGGTGGGGCCTGGGCCGGTGGGTCCTTTTTTGTATCTAGTTTAATAATTATATTCCCCTTGATATTTTTGTTCAGTTAATTGCATCATTTCTTGAACTAGTGCTATATTTTCATGCATGTTGAGTATAATTTATTTGTTGATAATATTGTTGGGGTAAAAATTATATGATTCTCCTGCAATTGTCTATTTGAAAATATCGGAGGATGTGTGTGATGATGATACCCAGTAGGACCGCTATATCATATTTGATGGTGATTTTCATTTGATCCAAATGTAAGGTATCAAAGTTGAGAGGAATATCTTCTAAAATATGATAAATTAAGGATGAAAATTTTTCTAAAATCCTATCTTGCATAGTACCACTCCTATGCAATAGTAAATTACTAACAATGAAATACACAAATCTAGATGAAGGAAGTTGAAAGGATTTTATCTTATGTATACTTGTATTCAACATCCCCATCAAAGAGGTAAGATTAATTTGTTTTCCTTTGAAAAAGGTAGAGATACTCGAAGAGGTCTTGATAAAATTATTTTAAAACATTCTAATAAGATTAAGATATATATAAATATATCAATAAGTTTTGAAATAACATGTAGAATTAAAAAGTATAAAAATAAATTTTATACAATTTTTGTATGTGAAAAAAGGTCAAATGAATAAATTTACATAAAATTATTTTTTGTTGCTTAAATGATGTTTGAAATTTGGTCCTAAAATAAGTACAGGTAAATATGCTTTCAACTATTTAAAGGATGATGGATCAATATATGGAGGCATATTGTTTGACACTATTTTTCAGGCTATTTTCAGGTGAGTAATTTTACTTGATTGATGTGTAAATCTTCATTCCTATGGATGGTACTTCTGATCAGACTCGACCACTGGATAGGTTAGAGAGAAGCTATATTATCATATGTCAAGTCAAGGTGTTTGATGCAATAGTCGTTGTGCTTATTGCATACAAAATTAATAATTTATAAAACTAAACTCTGAAATATATCTTAGTCATATGATGAGTTCAAGTCGATCTTCATGGATAAACAGATTTAATTTTGATGAATTCTAGTTTTCTAACAAATATTTTTATTTATAATAAAATAAAAAAAGAATATGAGATGAGATAAATAATAAAATATTCGTTTTATTATATCAGCCTTCTTTATAAATGAATTTCATGATTTTTGTTTTCTTAATCTTTTTTGACTAATTAAAAGAAGGTTCTGAGATGAAAATGATTCTATCATGAGTTTAGATGAAAATAGATGAAAAAATAAGATGGAAAAAGATGAGAATAATGACTTTCAATTATTTTTGATATTTTGTTAATATTTGAAATTAAATGATCACTAAAAATTAAATAAATGATATTTGAAACGACTCTAGCTGTCAATAAGGGATGTTTAATAGAAATAAAAAAAATTGAGACCAAAATAAATTAAAAACATAAAAATAGGACTTGGCTGTTTGCTAGGCAGCAAAGCACTTAGAAATTTCATAAATTGATACATTAAATTTGAAAAAAATGATAAAAACTTAAATGAAAGTCTTTCCTTTCCTTGTCTATCACCGAAGGTATAGAGAAGAGAATGTGAAAGGCTTTAAACCAAATTTTAAACTAATTTCTTACTCAAGAACACAAGAACATGAAGAACAGTACTTTAATCAAATAAAATTCAGAAATAAATATTTTTCTATCCAAATTTTTTCACCCAATGAATATAAAAGATGTTCAACTAAGGGAGAAGATCATTCAAAACATAAATGTAATGAAAACAACAAAAAAAAGAATTTTTCTCCCTATTTTCCATGCTCTTCCTCAATCATGGTGCCCTCCTCTCTCCTGGCCTTGCCTTCACCTTCTCACTCCATTTCCCATTTTTTATTGTCTAGATCCAAAAATTTAGGCTTTCTATCAGTTCCTCATCTCCTCATTCTATTTTTAAATTTTTATTTCTACCAATTTTTCCTCAAGAAATCGTTTTTCACATAAATAGTGGAGAATATGCTAATTTTTCCATTTTTACATGCGACTATAATCGATAATATGAGCTTTACTAGCTGATAATGAATTATTATGTATATTCCCAACATCAACCACCAGTAACTGATAGTGTCTATTTTATAGAAAGATAATCAATAATTAAATTTGTATCATTTTCGTGGGGTGAGCTGAGACATCTGATTTGTCCACTGCAATTCCTCCCTTTAATCCATAATAAATGTGCCTTTTGTGAGATTCATGCATGTGAACTCCTTGATGATAGTTGGTGATGTGGAACTTTAGATTTCATTAGATCAAGTTGTCACTACTGTCGAATATGAAAAATGTGAGAAACTGATTAATCATCTTATTCAAATCTATTCAAACCTCATACACCCTCAAGTGTGAAGCAATGGCCCATAATAAATAAATATTTTATTTTATTTCTATTTATTTCATAAAATCATAAAATAATTCATTTTCACATAAAATAATTTACTAAAAATTACTAAAATTGATCAAAAAATAAAATATTAAAAAATATATTTTAAATCAGTTCTACTTCATTTTTACCAAAATTCATGAAGCAAAATATACTTTTTTATCACACTTTGCATAAAAAAATCAAACATTATCATGAGGGTATGTGGTCAGTGGGAGTTATTCCCTAATGTGACAATAAAAGGTAAGGAAGTGGCAACTTCAACAAATATATTTTCAATGTTGATTGTAGGTGGGCTTGTAACATGAGGGCTCATGTGGGACAATTTTTTGATGGGGATGTGGAATAAGAAAGATGATTCTTTTTGAAAATGGTGAAAGGATGGCATCTTTCTAGACAATAATCAATGCTTATTAACTTATTTTTTGTCAATCATAGTTTTTGGACATTTCTAAATGTTGGAGCGGTCTACAAGAAAGGTGGACTGGCATGTATTAACCATTGTTGATCCTAGAGTTTACAAAAGGAGGCATGGGTGGCTAAGAATGTGATACAAATATGTAAATCTGTGAAATGTTTCTATGAACTAATTATAACTTATCTTTAATGCAAGAAATGAATGATTGGAACCCGATTTCTATTTTTCTAGAAAACTTCTTGAGACAATCTTGATCAAATAAGGAAAATAGATTTTTTCAAAAGAGAGAGAGAGGAGAGAGAGCATAATGGTTCACATATATTTTAAATGTGAAGTTTCAACTCTCTTATGGAAGAAAGGTGGGTGAGGGGTTAAAGACACAATATCCAATCTTTTAATGTTTGAAGTATATTAACTAAAATTTTCAATGCCATATTTTTTGATCAAATGATAAAACCCAAAATTATGTAGTATCACAAGCATTGACACTAATTTCTACTCATACTAATGATAATCAAATATATAAATTCTGAATGTCATGATAAAAATCATTAAAAAATAGAACAATAATATACACTCAAACTGAAATATCATTCAATTTGAACATTCAAAGTTTTTCTACAATTGATTAAATATCTCTTTTGAAAGGGGTTTTTTAAAAATATCAACAAATTATTGTAATGCTGCAATGAAGTTTCACTCAATGTCTCCTTTTTATTGTGATCCTTGATAACATGATATCTAATTTTTATATTTTTTTATAGACATCATGATAAAAAAAATGTGGCTAAATTTATGACATTTATGTTGTCACAATACATTAGTATCTTTCTAATTTCAAAATATAATATTTTAATTGATATTTAACCCAAAATATTTGTCCTCAATATTTTTCAGCTAATAGATATTCAGCTTTATTTGAAGACAATGTAATATAATAGCATTTTATTTCAAAAAATTCAAGAAATTAAGCATCTACATAAAAATTAACGTGATCTAATACTCTTTTGTTCAATTCTACATCTAGAAAAATTATGATCACAATATTTTAAAAGGTTTATATTTTGATTTTTCATATATAAAATACCTATGGCATAGATTATGTGATCTTTTTATGTTTCTTTGATATCTTGCACATACACATAAAAGGAGTACTAGTAGTTAAATATAATAAAAATATAATAATTTCCTTATATAACTTTCTATCTATTTATTTCCATTTGTCATCGTAGTCCAATTTATAATTACTTGAATCATGCACCACATTGCATTCTTTTTCTTAAATCTTACTTATGTATTATTATCACATAATTATCTTACATTCATTATATTATGTTGTAACATATTTTAACTAAAGTATGATTTTAAAAATATATATTTCTATACCTAAATAGATTTCATTTTTTATCATCTCCAAATATTATATCTCATCTATCCATTGACTTGAATGAAGAGAGTCATTCTTGACCTCTAGTCTCATGCCTATAATAGTCATTTTCAAAGTACCACCATAAAGCAGTCTACCATAGATCCTATTGAAAAGTGATTTAAGTTTTTAGTTTAGGAAGTTAATTTTTTTACTTTTAACAACACTACTCCTATATACTCATATTAATATGTTTTAGGCTTATCTTATTTTTTTTAAGATAATCAATATATTTTTACAATCACAATTTTATAATAATTTTTCAGATTAAAAGTTTATTTTCTATTTTAAGATCATTTTCTTTATGATGTTGTAATATAACTGATAATTTCCTAAATTATCATGTTAAAAGGGTGACACAATTAATGATTAAAGCGTAAATAATATAGGAATATGATAATTACATAATAAACATTTCACTTATATATTTTCACTCTAGTTCATGAATTATATCATTTTCTTATTTTTTGTGAGAATGTGAGCATCAAGATAAATGACAAGGGGGAAAATAAATTTATTATTATGATGCAAGAGTGTGGGAGAAATTTATAACCATGATGCATGTCCAAGGGCATATAGTTTCCCTCTAATCCTCTAATTTTATCGTGAGTATTTATACAATATGTGAACATTAAAAGGTAAAACTGTAAAGAAGAATTACATGTAAATCTTGTAAGGCATAAGGCAAAATCCAAAGGCCTAATGTTGGGCATGTGATCCCAAAAGAGGGGACCCACCACAGCCCTCAGGGCATTCACAATCATCTCTCTCCTTTCTCCTTTTAGTACATCCCTCTCCTACTGTGGGGACAGCCTTCTCCTCCTCTCTCCCTTGACACCACATGCACACTATAAGTGGGTCAGCTCATCTCTTCCTTCCCTTCCAATGGTGACACCACTGACAAAGATTGTGGGTCTCCTCCCTTGGCTTAACAAGAAAGGGATCAATTGAAGACACCCTTGTGTGAAGCCACTATTCTCTCCCCACGTCCATCAAAATAAGAGGGAGAAGTTTATTTTGATTTTTTCCTTTGAACTTTATGTAATTGAACCTATTTTATCTTAGTTTAATACAAGCCAAAGTTTATGAATCATTGTTCCCTTTTGTTTCATCGGTTTTGAAAACCCAAAATTACTAAAAGAAGTGAGAAATCTCCTCATTTGGCCATCTGTAATTTATTTATGAGGTGGCTAGTTGAACCTTGAGAAAAACCTTCCTCTCAATGTGTACTGAATTTTTCTGCTTGTGATTTCTGAATTTTAGAGAATAAACAAATCTAAATACAACCATTGACTAATATACATCAACTAATTCAAAAATCTCCTTATGTTTGACTTGGTTTTCCACTAATTCATCAAGAGACTAATCCCACAAAAATCTGTTTATAAATTTAAAGTTGGCAATCTTAATATCATCAACATAAGATCAATCACTAGAATTTATGTCTTCCTTTTCTTTCTTAGGTTTCTAGTTTCCTATACTTCAATAATTATATTTTTGTGTCTAATAAAACTCATGGCTGAATTAGGAGAATAACTTTCTCATCTTTGTTACTTTAGTTTTCACTATTTTCTAATTTAGGTTCAATATTTTTTCTCATGTCAATGAATCAACTTCCTACTAGAGTTCATTAACTTTAGGCAAGAATGAGTTTTCAAGAAACCTCTCCTTATGTTCTCTATCCTTTCTATCAATAATATTTATGAGGTTTTCATTTTTTTCTCTTCTAATCTTTCAAATAAGGTCTACTTATGTTTATGCTTATTTTCTAGAATTTAGCATATTCCTTAATAGTTTGGTTTTCTTTGTGTGATTTTAAGCTCAAGTCTAAAAGTTATAAATACATGTAACAATTTATCGAAATCATCACATAATTTCTCTTTAGATAAAGAAGATATATGTAGATCATGTACATCTAAATATCTTTCTAATAGACTTAGATTCATTGTTTCTCTCTTCTTCATCCAAACTATAATAGTTCTCACTCCATATTGTCACTATGACCTTATGTATGTACTTTGATTCTTTATATTTCCTTAAAGGGTAATAAGCTTTGAATTGATCTACTTTATTACACTCAAAGATCATCAGTTTTTTCAAAAAACTTTTTAATATGCTTTCTAGTGGTAGACTTTTTCTTCTTTTTCATTAGTTTATCTAGTTTTCTAAATAAGAAATAAATTTCATATACAACATCAGATAATTCAATTGATTTAATAATAGTATATTTATTTTTTAAAGAGATTTTATGTTTCTAGACATATTTTCTCGTGAATGGATGAAGCAATAATAATATGATCAATGAGTATAGTTCCTAAATCTTGCAATTCATCAATAGTCATTACTTTAGAATTTCAATTATTAGTCAATAATCTAAGAACTTTACAATTCAACTAAGCATTTGTATATGTTTTTTCTAATTTTTTCATGGTATTTATAATTTCATCAAATATATGAACTAAATCCTGAATAGATTTACTATCTTCCATCCCAATCATTCATACATATTCACCAAAATGTCAATTATAGCCGTCCTTCTCTTCAGAATTTCCTTCATAAGATGTTGACATCTTATCTCAAGTGTTTTTGCTGTCTCACAACCTGAAATGTGATTAAGCTTAAAAATATTCATAATATTAAATAAACATTCATTCTTTTAACATTAAATTTTAACTCTCTTTTTTTACTTTGTGTCCCATCTTGTATCATCTTCTATCAACTTTCTTACAAAAAATACAGATTTTCATAATGATTTGTGAAAGATGTAAGGGGCTAGGTGAAATATTGAGAGGGGGGGTGAATTGTCTTGTGGATGAACAAATTTCATGTTGAACTGTCTTCAAATTCAAATCTTTAACTAGATTTTTCTCCACACAAGTATCTAATATGTCACCATCCAAATTTCTAGTTCCAGACTTAAAAAAGGTCATTTAATATTTTGAATCTTTTTTATTCTCTTTTCATAATACACCTGAGTAATACATAAATGGTTGCACTCAAAAGTCAAATGATTATTAATAAATATATCAAAATGATAACCATCATTTATATTGTATCATTTACCTATTTAAATATTTTTTTTCTAACAAATATTTATTCTCATATATTTGGCACATCACCTATTTTATTAAATCAATTAATTTCAAAGTTTAATCCTTTGGATTAATAGGTTAGGCATAATCTCACAAGATAAATAATGGGTTTCATACATAAAATATATCAAGTAATAATAATAATCTTGTGGTTAAAATCAAATCTTAATAATATATTTTCTCATTAATTGTAATATCAAAACTCAATCCCAAGGACATCAATAGTTTGTCCATCACTCAAATACTTCTAAATCTAGAGAAAACTTATCTACAATATTTATTAATTTCCTCTTGAATTACACAATGATATTTTTCTATCTCAAATGCTCGAATGTCTTAAGTTATCTCCTTAGATACATATTCCCTCTAAGGTCAAATGTTGGCTACTAATATCTTGCGACTTCATTCAAAACACTCTCCCCTCAACACCTAATTTTTTAGAGTCTCATGGAGTAACTACTATGATGATTGAGTCATTTGTTCGTTGACATAAACTAATTAAGATAATGTAGCTTTCTCATATCTTGTTCATATGTACAATTAGAAAAATTAATTGTATGACTGGAATCTTCATATATTCAACTTGCTTTTTATCTAAATGTATCCCATAAATAAGTATTCCTCTTTTAACAACTTCTTGATTTTATCAAATTTTTAACCTTTGTAATTCTCATTCAAAGACACCATTTTTCAGGATGCATGATAATGATTTTAAATCTTTCACTTTTAATAATCTTATTCTTTTTCATTTCAAATTTGAATTGAAATTTACTAACATGACATAGAACAATTAAATGTTTACCTCAGATTCAGATCATCATTTCCTATAAATAGTTGATGTGTCACTATCAGGATGCTCTATTCAAAACTAAAATATAACATCTATTTTTTCATTTTATTGATGATGCAATCTGTATAATATATTTAGAAACCTGTCTACCATAATTTTGAAATACTAAAAACTGCATAATATGGTTAATAAAATATATAATAAAAATAAAATATTTTTATGATTTAAATATACATTTTAACCATATACAATATCCTCTCATTTGAAGATGATTCTTTAGCTAATCTTTTTTTATTAAATGTTTCTAAAGTGAAAAATCACATAATTTCAAATGTTAATACTTTGAATTCAGTCTTTAGTGATTAAATTACAAAATCAATCAATTTAAATATATACAATAATTATGTTGAGTGTATCAAATGTTTGAGATATATTTGTGATATATGTAAATAATTATCAATATTGAATAATTACATATGTAATTTTTTATTTATAATTATCAAAATCAATAAAATCAGCAGATGATATCTCTACCACTTTGGACATCAAAATTACTCATTTATTCGTTAGCAAACACTATGTTCACTCTCTCTTCAAAAAGATGTGAGGTCAAATGAAGAAATGAGAATTTATGTTGAAGCAGAAATTAAAATGTTTCTTTCCAAGATAAATTTACTTTTTCTCTCACTTCATATACTAGAGGAGAGGTATAGTAGGTGGAAGGTAACCTTCAAAATAACTAGACACCCAATAATCATAAAAAAAAGGTCTACAAAGTAGATATCAAGGTTTCGGTCAAACTATATTCGTTTGTATTTAATCAAAGCTCCAAGAGTTCAAGGAGATTTGAATAATGCCACCTAGAATGCTCAGGTACTATTTATAGAAGTCATGGTGATGTAGATCTGGTCACTTCACTTATGTAGATGGAATTGAAAATTAGAGGGGTGAAAATACAACATCATAAAGGTTATAAATACAGTTAAAATGTAAACGTTGGTACTTCATCAATCTCTCATATCTCGGATAGTGCTGCATATGCGACGTGCACTGTCCGATCTCCTTTTTTTCCAAGAATGGAAACCAAGTGCAGCCGCCGACAACCCCGTAACGGGACGGTCTCAACGTTCTTGGCTGAAGCTAACCCGAGCGAGCCGACGCGTGTGGTCACATGTGTCAGGGCGCATGGCGGCTACAGCCGCCGCCGCCTTCCTCCTTAAGAAGAGTCGCCTTCCTCTTCCGCCATCTCCCCCTCCTCCTCCTCCTCCTCCGCCGGTGGCATTCTCTGAGCTTCTCCGGCGCCGCCGAGCAGGATGGCCGCCGCGAGAACCGCCGCCGCCGCCGTGCTCTGCGCGCTGTGGACGGTGGTACAGGCGCAGGATTGGGCCCCACCGGCCGAGTGCAGTAACTGCTCTCTCTGCGGGACTCACTGCCAGGAGACCCCTCCTCCGCCACCGCTGGGCTCCGTCGTTTACGGATCCCCTCCTCCGCCGGCGCCTCCTGATTCCGTCGTCTACGGATCCCCTCCTCCGCCGCCACAGCCCGCCGGCGGGGGAGAGTGCCCGCCGACGACGGTCATCCAGTGCTGCCAAAACCCCCCGCCGGGTCCCTACGAGAACCTCCCTTACTACAACTACTCGGGCTCGCCAATACCGGCGGCGGGGGGGGCAGCGGCCGTCTCCGCCGTCCTGCTTCTAGCCTTCACCGCTCCTCTCCTCTGAGCCGCCACCGCCATAGGAAGGATATTATCGTGACCATAGCTCCTCCTGCACTGTTTCTTCTCCCGTCCTCGAAAATTTCCGTATGATGATGTACGCAAACTTCGACAGCCTCGTGATTTATTCGTTATAAAGAATATGAGAGAGAGAGAGAGAGAGAGAGCTGATCTTACCGGAAAGGATTCGATTTTAGTGGAAAGTATTCTCCTGATCGACGAGGACATGATCACGTCAAATTTTTCATGCATAATTAGGAGAGATTCAACTCTTCCTCAAGGGTCCATCCAGTTTCATGTCAAAGACTACAGGATTTTCAGAAAAATACTTGGGGCAACATATTAAGATGGAATTTTTTGATGAAGACGGTGGTAGTTTTGAGTAAAAAAATGAAGAAATTAATGACTTTGTTGAATTGACATTTGCTTCAGCATTAGTTAAAGAACCAAGTGCTATAAAATATAATAAATTACTATATATTAAGAACCGAATGATTTATTCGGTGTTTCAATAAATTGAGAAAAACCTTCAATTTTTGACATTAATCAATAAATATTTCTCTAAAATAAAATATTTAGAATTATATCAAAATTTTGTTTTGGAAAATGATCAGCTCCACTCTTAGATGTCCTCCCCTTCTATCCTCGTGTTGGGTAAATGGGTTAGTAGGACCTTCTAGAGCAAACAGAAGGTTCATCAAGGATATTTCTTGACCCTATAATATGGGCTTTTCCATGGACCAAACTTTTATGGGGGCTAGCATTTTAGTGTCTACAGTTTGATAGTCAACATCTACAAAAAAAAAAGATGAAAATTTAATTTTTCATTATTTTTCCTAGATATTATGATTTGATAAATAATAAATTTGATTTACTACTTTAAAACCAGTTATTTTGATTTTTTTTGAAATTTTCAGAGATGCACTAGTAAATTCTATAGCTGAGTTACAGAAAAAGGGTGGGTAGGTCTACCATAGATTTGGAATATGAATGAAATAAATATTCTTAAGGGTTTAAATAAAAGTTCTTTTCAGTTTAAAACTGTCAATTTGGAATCCATGAAGGGCGACTCCCGGCGGAATCGCGGGGGAACTTCCAGTTCTCCGGAGCTGGCGCTGGCTAGGCGGAATCCTCTTTCAGGTGCCGGCGCTAGAACCTTACCCTAGGCTGGAGACAAGACCAGATCTTTGGACGGGGTTGGTGATTGGATGAGGCGGACGCTGCCGATTTCGGCGGGAGATCTTTCAGACGGGGCAAGCTTCTTCATCGCGACGAGCCATGAGAGGATTCGTGCCGGAGCACGAGCGCGCGGGCAATCATTCAGGCTGCTCCCGTACAGAAAGCTAATTCAAGAAAAATTCTGTCGCCTCCTCTCTCTCCCTCCCTCCCTTCCTCTCTCTCTCTCTCTCTCTCTCTCTCCCGTGGTTTCTCCCGCCAGGTATCGAACTCGCAGAGATTCAGCCGTGGCTTCTCTCGCTCACAGTGGCCTTGGGACTCTCTCCAATGTCACAGACCCGCCACCTGTTTGTAGTAATGCCCCCAAGGAATCCCGCGCCATGAACGCCACGACAAGCCTTGTTTATGTGATGCCATTAAGGGCGGCAGCATTTTGTTGCATGTGCACTGGGGCACCGTGCCGGTGGTCTTATTTCTCCCCATAAAATGTTGCTGGGAGATTCATTATCCGTTTGCAGGAGATTATCGAGGCGTGGTGTATTATGCTTGCTTCAGAAAGTGGGCACTCTCTACTGTGGGCCAATGGCTTCTGCAGGTACTGTGACGCTATTTCTCGGTTTGTTCCTTATGTTCCTCCATTCCAATTGTCTGGTTTTGTCTCATGATTTTTAGTAAACGAGCATTATTCAGTTCATGATATAAACAGTGTAATAATAATTTTCACGCCACAAACTTTTTCTGTGCCACAGTGAGAACATTTTGAGTTAATTGATGGATCCTGTTGGGTTGACTGTGGTCACTTAAATTTATGTACTTTTTATTTTAGATATTTCATGTGTGTTTTTGATTGATGGGTTTGGATTTTTTTATTATTTTCTGATTATTTAATGGCACCAAAACTGCCCCAAAGAAAAAAGAAAAAAATGCTCGCTTCAAAATAGAAACTGATGTATTATATTATTTTTTTATCATTTTATGATAGAATCCTCAAGGCTCTGTTCTTAGTCGACAGCCTTCCTAGCTTTGATCGGGAGGCTCCATGAAGCTTCTCTCCACTTCACCGAATCCATTCTTGTGGCAGGGAAATCGTCGTTCTGCTCCGGGAATTACAGGCGCTTCTCTTCCGCTGCCGCCATTACAGAAGACATAATGAACGCCGCTGAATCCAGAGCGAAGCCCAACCCCTCCTCCAGCTCCCTCGCAAGAGCCCTCGCTTGTCTTCCGGAAGACGAGTCCCCGACAGAGAAGAGGGAGTTGACCCGGATGGAAGTCAAAAGGTCCCTCGAGAACCGGATCAAGAAGCGGGTGAAGAACCAGTTCTCCAGAGGGAAATTTTACGATCTCATGGATGCAGTGATCGTCAACGGGGACACCCTCCGGGATGCGTACGACATCATCAGGGTGGACTCGAACGTTGACCTCTCGTCGGCAGGGGACGACGGCCTATGCTTCCTGTCCATCGCCGGCGAGCTCGCCGGCGGCGGCTTCGACGTGGGGGTCAACACCACGTCAATCCTCGCGAAGAACGGCGGCGGGCGACTGGTCCTCCCCAATCTGAAGTTGAGGATTATCCAGGAGGCTGTGAGAGTCGCTCTGGAAGTCGTCTACCGCCCTTACTTCTCCAAGCTCTCCCATGGCGGCCGGAGCGGGAGAGGGCACAGCTCCGCCCTGAGGTTCGTGTCCCGGGAGGTCGGCGGCGACATTGACTGGTGGTTCACGCTGCCCATGAATGCACAGGCCGACATCAACATCGTCTCCAAGCTGATCTCCATGATGGAGGAGAAGATCGATGATGCCCACCTGTTCTCCTTCATCCGCGAGCTGTACCAGGCGGAGGTCCTCAATCTGAGCTTCGGGGTATTCCCAAAAGGCCATGGGCTCCCTCAGGAGGGAGCCCTCTCCCCTATCCTGATGAACATCTACCTCCATGCACTGGACCAGGAGCTGCTCAGAATCTCCATGAGGTACGAATGCCTCGGTGATGATCCCTCTTCTGCTCCGCCGGACGGGCGGCGCTCCAAGCTTCGAGCTTGGCTCCGGCGGCGAATCACCGGCGGCGGCGGTGGCGACAGCGGCGGCGGCGGAGGGGAGGAGCCGGCGGCGAGGTTTCATGCCTGCAGGTTCATGGACGAGGTGTTCATCGCCATCCGAGGTACCAGAGATTCAGCATGCAGCCTCAGGGATGAGGTCCTGGAGTTCTTGAGGAGCTCCTTGTTCATCGAGCCTGGCCACCTGGTGGAGGTTCTGTCAGTGGAGGACTGCCCCCAAGGTCTGCAGTTCCTCGGCATGGCCCTCCGCGTCGTCGCCGGCGGCGGCGGTGGCGGCGGCGGAGCTGAGAGAACCAGAGCTGTTCACAAACTCAGGGACAAGGTCCGCTCCTTCGCCTACCAGAAGAAGGATCATTGGGAGGCCCTCACAACTCGGCTGGGGAAGAAGTGGCTTGCCCACGGCCTGAAGAGGCTCAAGGAGTCGGAGATTCTACCGTTGCGGCGGAGCACCCCGACCCTGGACCAGATCTCCTGCTTCCGCAAGGAGGGCATGAAGACCGACCACTGGTTCAAGACCCTGCTCAAGGTATGGCTCCAGGATGTTGGTGGCGCCGCCGAGGCCGACGAGGAAGCCGTCCTGCGCAAGCTCTTCGCCGAGCAGGCCCTGCCGGAGGACCTCCGAGAGTCCTTCCGCCGCTTCCAGCTGCAAGTGGAAGAGTACCTCCTCGCGGAGACCATCTCAACGCAGGAGCTGCTCTCGGAGATGAGGAAGGAAGCTGGTAGTGGCGGCGCCGTCGGCGGGAGCAGGAAGATGGTGGTGGCGGTGGAAGCGCCGGTGAGGTTCATCGAGCGGCGGCTCCTCCGCTACGGGGTGGTGGACCGGCGAGGAAACCCGAGGTGCGTGCACGAGCTCGTGCTGCAGGACGACGCCCTGATCGTGAGCTGGTTCGCCGGGCTGGCGGGGCGGTGGCTCCGGTGGTTCGCCGGCGCCGCCAACTTCCGGCAGGTTGAGGCGGCGGTGGCAGGCCGCCTCCGCCGATCCTGCGTCCGCACCCTCGCCGTGAAGCACCGGATGGCGGAGACCGTGGCGGAGAGGAGGTTCGCAGAGGAGCTGGTGGCGACTCCTCTCGCCGGAGCAGATTCCAGCTCCGGCGACCTGCTCGCCGGAGGAGAGTCCAGTTCCGGCGATCTGCTCGCCGGAGAAGACGAGGCGTTAACCTACGGCGTGGGCTACGGCGGTCTCTGTGTGCTGACTCTGGAGAGAGTGGCGGTGCCGTGCCGGCGGCTGCGGTGCTCCGTCGTGGGGTGCCCGGAGGGTTCGCCGGCGATCTACGCCCTGCGGGTGAAGGAGAGGCAGACCTTCCCGGGGTGGAAGACGGGGTTCTCGGCGGCGATCTTCCTAGGGCTGACGGGGAGGAGGGTCGCCCTCTGTAGACGCCACGTGGAGGATCTCTACTTGGGCCTCATATCCCTTCGGGCCGTTGACTTCCGCGCCCTAAATTGACTTTTTGAAGCCGAATCCTAATTTCCGACTAAAAACTCGCAAATCTATCCCTTGGATAAAGGAATCTATCAGTTGGATATGATCCCAAAATGGGTTTTTGTTCTGCCGTTGATCAGGGTAGGCTGCTATTCTTAGCTAGATCTTGGGGGTTGGAGGCGTTGACTAATATCCGGATTCAGTCCGTGCTTCTGCTGATGCAGCGGACTCCGCCAATTCCGATTTTTGACTTAGAACTCGCAATTTCTGGCTCGAAGAGACGAACCTATCCGTTGGGTAGTATCCCAAAATAGGTCTTTTATCTATCGTTGATCAGGGTAAACCGCTATTCTCGGCTTGATCTTGGGGGCGGAGGGGTTGACTAGTATCGGATGACTGGATTTTTGGTCTTTTCCATGTCAGCGCGGTGACAGCTGGCACATGTCTTGCTCATCACAAGGATTTTCTCCGTGGCCTTGCTGACGCCGTTGACACAGCCAACTCACGAACCTGGGGTGACGCACTGTGAGCCGTAGGCTTCAGGACCACGGATCTGACGGCGGTGGGCGAGATCGGTCTTGTTGGGCCCTCGTTTTCTAGGTAGAGTTGGTGGGAGCAAGTAGGCCTCATCCGGTGTGGGCCACAGAAAGAGCACACAAGGACCACGGATCCGACGGCTGTGAGATGATATCATTAAATGACCGTTTCTCGATAGGCCCTTGCCAGTAATTATTTCGAAAGAGCTAGCATTTTTTTGTTTTTTAATTAATATTTTAATTATTAAATTTGAATGGGATTATGTTTAAAGAATATTCGCAGTAGTCTCGACCTGCTGAGCTCCGCTTTGACCTTGAATGACCCAATGGGGCCTTATTGGGCCCTTTGACCACAGTAGGTATATATATATATATATATATATCGAGAGAGAGAGAGAGAGAGAGAGAGAGAGAGAGAGAGAGAGAGAGAGAGAGAGAGATTGTTGAAATGAAGATGGCGTTAATCAATAAAAAATAAATTTTCTACTACCTATAATATACAAATATAAAAATGAGTTTTATGTAGTATGTCTATACGGACGCCCTGACCGGTGGTGGGTGAGGTGTCGTAGGTGGAAGAAGGCGGCTCGGTACCGTTGCGGTGGCGGTTCGTTAATTGTCGAGGGAGAGAGAGAGAGAGAGAGAGAGATTAAATAATTTTGCAAACAAACCCTCAGCATAGAAACAAATTACGGTTTTAGCGGTTTATCGGCGGATTTAAAAAGTATTTCATGATGATGCCGTTGACTTTGTTTAAAGCACACAGATGGAGCGGGATCCGGATCGGACAGCTGGACCGCCGTGGGAGGGAACGACGTGGAAAGAAGGGGGCGTGACTTTAAAGCCGAAGCTCAGGCCTTTGACTTTACGGAGAGGGAGAGAGAGAGTGGCGTGAGAACATGAAGATCAAACCTCATGCAGCCGGCAGGAGAACCAACATGAAATTGATGGTTTTAATTTTGTAATTGAGAGTTGGCAATTTATAATGATCCGTCTGGTGGGGACTGGGTCCTCTCTGCGGCACGAAGCCGGGGGCGAGCTCGTACTGCGCGGGGGACGTCCGATTTCCCGCCGGGAAGGTGGAAGAACAGCCGTGAGTTGCCAATTCATCATCCTTTTCGATTCAGAATTCGACGGCATCTTCGTCCGTTCCTGGTTTCACTGAACTCGATGGATGTTTTTCGGTTGATGTTGCTGTTGTTCTTGTCGTTGCGTGCCTGTCGATGGAGGTTGAACGGTAGGGTTGATGGGATTCTGGTAGCGAACGCTAGGTTTCCTCTGCTCTTCTTTGATTTCGGCTCTCGGAGTTCCCGGAGCGCTGGAGAAGGCGAAGCTCGCAGCAATGCCATGGATTCTTCCTTGTGCGATCTGTGAGTCTTCGCTCTGCGAAACGTGTGCAGAGCTCTGGAGCTCGGGATTGAGAGACAGACCCCAGCGGCCGGGAATGAGGGAGTAGAGTGCTAGGAAGTGGAGAGGTGTAATCGAGAAGCCTACTCTACCTACTTCCCCTCTTGGTCTACTGTCCGGGAATTCCCTGAAAATTCATCTCGAGGTGCTCGCTTCCTGAAGTTCGGGAACGATCGCTCCGGAGATCATTCGGTACGGACAAACGGGATTGACGATGGCTCGGAAATCTGATTCTGCTCGCGAGGTTTTTGATCAAGTAATCTGCGGCCAACCTTGGCGTCGAGTCTGGTACGATTTGGATGTTTTGGTGGCCGAGAAATCATCAACAACTGGTCGGTTCTTCCTCGTTTTGCTTCCCGTGATCTAACCGAGGTTTTAGAGCTCATCCGCTTCCGCGTTCCCTGGCTCGTCCGCGGAATGATCGATCGACCGATCGATCGGCTTCCTGCTCGAGCTCCGCTTCCGGTTTAGGTTCACGCAAAGGATTGAAATCGAAAAGATCTTCAACTCCTCTGCATACCTCCTCCCCGGCAAAGAAGCCCTAAGAACCCTAGCTCATGTGCCAGCGGCGGCGATAACGTCACGCTACGGTTGTTGATGCTGTCGTTGCCGGTGCCGGCGAGGTGGGACCGGCTGCTCCACCTCTACAGCCTCCGGCGCCGGGGAACCCGAACGGCCTCCTGCTGGCTTAATTTATTCACCCTGCCTTAACAATTAATGCCGCGAGCTGCCGCCCGCATAAACAATTAAATGCTCCCCCTCTTCCCTATTTGACTTCATTGCAGCCCCCACCGTCTCCTGCCAGCCTCCGCTTGTAGTTTGATTTAATTTCTCCGTCATCGCCACCAGCTCCTGCACTTTCTTCTGTACTCTGCGGCCATCTCCCCTCTGGAATCCTCATGAGCGCTGCCAAAAGAAGGTGGTGGGAGGTCCGGTTTCTGCGTCTACCCCTGTCAATTTTTTTTTTAAGGCCTGCGAGGAACCCTAGGTCTTGGTCTCTGGGTTTACCCATGTATTTTAGATTTGATAGGGGTTCGAAGAATTTATGCATGCCCTTCGTCGAATTGAATGCCTGTAATAACTCCGTTTTTATTTTCTTTTTGTTCTAGTCTAGAGGCTGATACCTTCTATCTGGGTCGTCTTCTTCCTCCCAGGGAAGTGTGGGCACCACCTCGCGTTTTGCAGAGTGACAGAGGGGATTGAAAGGTAAGACTGTTCATCCCCCATGTTTTATTTTCAATGTTCGAATATTAAACCTCTCTCTCTCTCTCTCTCTCCCTCTCTCTATGGGATATGAGATTGCTGGATCTGGCAGAGATCTTAGTTGTCATGTTGGGGGTTGGGTAGTCCCAGTCGGGTGCTCATCTCCATGAGTGGGGAGGAGGGGAGGGATCTATTGATTCTGGTTGACATGAAGTGAGAGCTTTGGTTCAAGAATTATTGCATGCTGAACTGGAGCACCTGTCCCCCCGCCTCCTCTCCCCAGGCAACACACCCTGCGCTTGGTCTCATCTTTCTTCTCCTCTCCCATTGACCGCATTCAGGCGCTTCAGAAGCTTGATCTCCACTCTGCCCACAGCAAATCCCAGAGCCGGCCAGAGTCTTGATCCATGCCATGAGCAGCCGCTCTCAGTCGGGCTCAAGCCCAACATGGTGGAGATTCCTGCCCAGGTACACGAGTCACCCACCCTTCTCACTAGCTCGCAGAGGTCCAGGCCTTGCACCATCTCCCCGGTCTGGTCGATTGTTCAACCGTTGTTCTCATAATTTTTGTCTTCCCATCTGCGCCGTAGCAACCCTTTCTTCAATGCCTTTTGTAATCTTTATCATGTTTGCTGGATTATTCAGCTGCTCGTTCGTTATTTACAATGACCCGGTGAAATTTCTGCGTCAGAAGCCATGGAAACTTCCATATTTAGCGATGCTGCTTCAGCATAAGATTTTTTGTGTAGTATTTTATTTTTCCTGTTGCATTTTTCTGCAGATTCCCCCCCATTCTGTGAGCAAGCTTGTGGAACGATCCAAGCCTCCCCTTCCCAAAAAAACATGTGCATGGCTGTGGAATAAGAGGCTATATTTAGATTATGCATCTAGGTAAGCTTTCATTGAGATCTGCACAGAGCTCGGAAATTTTATCATTTTACCATTAAAATACACGTTGATTCTGCCCTTAGATTCGCAATAACCAATCGAAATGTTGGCACTCTGCGCCGCAGAGGTCTTCAAAAGTCTCTCTCGGCTTATAAATCTTGTCTCTGCAGCTGGTGAACCTGTCAAGCCCCTGCCGTTTCAAGGTCATGAAGATCTGACGAAAAACGGCGGATATAATGGCAGCCGTTTGACTTCGGGAGTGAACGGTGACGAGGAGGTGGTGAGCTTTGTGCCCCTCGAGCAGGTCCTGGACCAACCGATTCTGGGAGATAAAGCAGGGGAATACGATCGAACAGGCTTGAACTCCACCGATTGCAAGCAAAATGGGCACAAACTAGATCCAGCTCCTCTTTACGCGCCAGAAACTGCAGTTCTTGGACAAAAAACCGAGTTTTACATGAACAGGGCGGTCACAGATGTCGAGCAGCCGAAGATGATCCTGTGCTACAAGGAGGGATCATACGACATCATCAAGGATATCTGTGTCGATGAAGGGTTGCCGGAAAATGAGGTCAAACATGTGAAGAGCAGCGCTGACTTTAATGGTGGATTTTGCGCCTCGGATAGGCCGAAATTAGCAAGTCTTGAAGAACAGCTTCATCCGGATCTCAGCGGAGAAGACACTGATCGTACTTCTTCAGGGGACCTGCCGGAAGAACGCGAAGACATGTCCGGAACAGCCGACAGCTCTGACGGCCTGCAGTCAACCCAAGATGAGCGCCATGGTTCGGATGCCGGCGGGGAAGATCCCAAGCGCAGGCAACCTGGTGAGATCGTCTCCGTTGACCCAGTAGAACCTGTCAGCCGTCAGAGTCCTCGTAGAAGTGGCAGGAGGTGTTCTTTAGCTGATCTATTGGCAGAAGATAGAAAGGATAGCGGCCCCTATGGGGGACCTCTGTATTCATCTGTGATTCAACGTTCACCTGAGCCCGAAGAACTGGTCCCTCAACAAGAACCAGACAAGGAGCAGAGCCACGCTGACATGCCCAGTTCTGAATCCAATCTTGACCAAACTGAGCTAATCGCCGGTCAACCGCAGGCTTTTGACTCTGATCCATTACAACCTCCCGACCAGGACAGTGCCAAGCCGCCGCCACCTGTTGGCGACAGCACTACTCCATTGTCCTCCACTTATGACAGGAGCAGCACCGATCAAGCTATCGAGGTACTCCACTGCCCCCGGTTCTTTTAATTAACCTGCAATCGTGATAGAAAACCCATCGTGTTCCCTTTTTTTGAGCCTTTGACTTGAGATCATCTAGATCTTGTCGGAAGGTTCTTAGATGATCGTAGAGTAGCTGGCTGGTTGAGGCCAGCCCTGCACGATGTTGTCCCAAGTCACAGTACCTTTGGGCTGCCAGTAAAAATCTTTTCTTGGCTGGTAGATCCATGAATAGCTCCATCCTCGTACCACCCAACGGTCTCGTTGTCTTACTTCTGAATGCATATTTTTTTTATGTCCCCCGGAATTTTTAAGTCAACTCCAATGCCGCAGGGTACACCAGAGGAGCCCGAGTCATCAACCTCCATTACTGCCTCTGAGGAAATTAAAGAAGAGAAGGAGTCCGATTCAGGAGTAAAAACGGATGCGTTTGACGCCGCAATTTCCGAAAAGGAAAGTCTGGGTGGGATTTCCGAGATCCAGCCGTCTGGTTTCTCGACCTCTGGAGCACAGGACGCGAATGTCAACGCTCCGGTGGTCGCATCCCGTCCGTCGTTTTATCGCGGTAATGGAGACTCGAGCCTCCTGGGGCCTTCCTTCTTGTCAGGTCGAATTATGTACTCGGGACACCTGCAATACTCCGGAAGCATCTCCCTCCGTTCGGACAGCAGCACCACAAGCACCCGCTCCTTCGCCTTTCCCATGTGAGCAGATCTCCCCCTCCCTCCCCCCCCCCCCCCTTCATCCTAATTTCTTCACGTTCTTGTCCTCTGATCGAGCTCTGCTCTCTCTCTTTCTCTTCGCCGGGTTGGATCTGATTCTGTCCAGTTGATGAATTCGGAATTCCATCCCTTTTTTTTTTCTCTCTCTCTCTCTCTATCTTCTTCTGTTCAAGAAAATCTCTTATCGTCCAAATGGTTTAGCTTTGATCATCTTCTGTGTTTTGGAGAGCAGACTGCAGTCGGAGTGGAACAGCAGCCCGATAAAGATGGCGCGGGCGGAGAGGGGGCGGTTCAGGCGGCGCCGGGGGTGGGGATCGGGGCTCTTCTGCTGTAGAGCCTGAGCCGAGCTCGCTCCTCCAACAGTCATTCTTCTGGTCCGCCGTCTTCTCTCTCTCGTTGCTGTATACTCGCTCTCTCTCTCTCTCTCTCTCTCTCTCTCTCTCTCTCTGCGGAATTAGGGTTCTTGAGTGTGGTGTAGATTTCTGAAGCGGCCCCGCACTTCAACCTGTGCAGTCTGACGCGGCGTGATGTGTGTGTGTGTGTTTCTAAGGCATGTAAGTAGCTATTTTTATCGAGATTCATGTTCGGAGACCTCTCTCTCTCTCTCTCTCTCTCCCCTCTCTCTCTCTCTCAATCTTTCAACCCAGGGCTTATGCCCTCTTCTCCCTTTCGCTCTCATAATCTTTGCACAACGAGAGAGAGAGAGAGAGAGAGAGAGAGAGAGGTGATATTGGAGTGAATGAAGGCTAAATAACTTATTCGAATATTAAACTAGATCGGCTCGGCTCGGCTCGGATACGAATCGGTCGATTCTACGAACCGCTGTTCTTGGAGCTTAAGCAAGGAATCATGTGACGCACATCGTGAGCGACGGCCACGTACCCCCCCCCCCCCCCAACTCAATCCCCTTCTTCTTCGTACGCTTTGGAGTAGGCGGTGCGTTCCCGCGGGCCCCACAGAGAGGCCACGGCCATCGGCTCGACCTCGCCAGGGGGAACCGCCATGGATGCCTGCTCTATATAAGCAAATGTGATCTCCTACTGATCGGCTTTTCCTTCTTCTCTTTCTCCCTCTACTCTCTCTCTCTCTCTCTATCCCCTTCTACCGGGCATTGGGGCATCTGGAGGCACATTAAACCCTCTCCACGAGAATTCTTCACCCCCTTCCCCCCCGGGGGCCGGAGCTCCGCCGGGCATCATGGCGGGGATCTCCCAGCTACTGCAGATTCTGCGAGACGAGAAGAGGACCCCGACGCAGGCCGCCCAGAAGCTCCGGTCGGATTCCGCCCGAAAGGGGCTGCGGAATTTCCTGTGCGTCCTCCGGAGCGGGATCGAGGTCGGCGAGGATGGCAGGCTGGGGGTCGAGAGCTGGAGCCGACAGCAGATCGAAGCCACGGTGTCGGTTGCCAGGCTGATCATCGCCGCCAGTCTCTCCGCTCCTGGTGAGGATGCGCTTCAGTTCCGTCTCGTATTTCCCTTCCGATGCCAGCTTGGTTCCGTTATTTATTTATTTTTTTATCTTTTATGGCGTTTGTGGCAGTTGAGAACGCAGAGCCGGTGGTGCTAGCGATTCTCGGGGATTCTATTGAACTATGTACATGCTTGTTGGAGAAATCAAAGTTCGAAAGCGATAATGTTAGTTTACAGGTTCGCGTTTTAACCTTTAAATATGTACAAAATATGTTTCCAAGCGTTGAGGTTGATTGTTTCATGGCATTTCTTTTCGTATTTACTGCTCAGACTTATGCTTACTCCAATATGATGCTTCATGGTGCCTTTACGTGTTTCGTTTAGTCTGATCAAATGCGTCAATTACTTTTGAAGACATCGCATTGAACGTTTGCAACAGCCAAAGAGATGATTATTCGGAAATTCCTACTTCATTTCATGTATACGTAGTCTTGAGCAGCTTAGAATATCAATTTCTCTATTCTTTGAACAAATCTATCGTTTTTGGTGCTTATTTTGATTTTCACTGCTGTTGAGTGATGAACTAGGAATATATCTCTGAACATATGTCATGATGAGTCTACGTTTGCCGCAGCTATATATGATTATACTGGCATTCCTATTTCATTTCTTCAATAAGGAGTTTTGAGCAGATAGGAGTATTGGTTTCTTAATCCTTTGAACATTTTCATTGCTTTTTGTGCTTATTTGGATTTTTTACTACTGCTGAGTATTAAAGATTTGAGATTTTCTTTACGTTTGTATATGAATTCCTGTTTTTAGTTATTCAAAGGTGTGGAGTGCTGCTTTTCTCAAACATAATTTTCGTTTTCACCCTCACTCTAATAATTTCAGTTGTGCCCATTCTATCAAAATGATATCTCAGGAGGGCGAGTTTTTCGTTACTTGGAATGCTTATTTTATGATAATGCCCAAGATGGACGTGTGTCAGTTTTGGCGTTAAACCATATTCCAACTTTCCAAAGTGTCCTTTGTGATATATCCTGGAATGCTGATTGATCTCATCCTCGGATTGCATTATCCAATATGGATGCCTTTGATTAGTCAGTGCTTAGCATAATCTAGGCTTCAACAATCGCTAGGTTACTTATGTGCAAGGACGATGTTGGCTTCTATCATACATGGCTTCATCATGAAGTTGATGGTGAAACGTCAGCTTTGTTACTGAATAAAGGGATTTTTATGGATCTTCTGAAACCCCTTGTTGTAAGAGTCATTGAAAAGGAAAACACAGAAGATTGTAAAAGTAGTGATAAGATTGGTCTATGAATTTTCGTAATAAGTTACGGGCTTGTCCCTTGCTTTTGACGCAGTTTGGTTCTTCATGGATTCTGCACCATCTTGGCTATATTGTGGGACTATGAAAAGCAGTCATACAGACCAACTAAAATCCAACAACATGGTGAAACAGGATATAAAACCAAAAATCTCGCAGAAATGACCATCAATGTAACTTTTCACTTGTAGATCTGTTTAGTTGCTCATCTTTTCTATCTCATTCGTGAAGAACTAAAAAACCACCTCATGTCCTTCAGAAGCTGAGCGCTGCTATTTTTCACTTTAAAGTCCTCTGGATAGCTAAGCCCATAAAATTTATTGGAGAGGGCTTACCACTCGCTTTCCCAAATCTGACATTCTGCAATTTTTCACTTTTAAGGTCAAAGATGATGCTACAATCTGTGTTCTTGCAGTTATTTCCCATGTACCAGAAAACTGCCATGGAGAGCTATGAACTGCATTCCATGTGCTCCTATTTATTTTGTGCTTTGTCGCGGTGATCTTTGCCTGGAGTGCATGTTTATCTTGCTCATGCCTCCCTAGCCATTTCGCCAACAGATATCTAAGTTTAACCAGTCATTTTTCTTGAACTTCGTTTTTGACTTCTGATTTCTTTTCACTACTTTAATTTGGCAGAATGGCCTTATAGAAGTATTAGAGATCGCATTAGTTGAAGGAAAGATCAAGGATTTTGAAGGATGTAAACATCCTGGGGATACTATTGAAGAATCATTGCCTATTGCTTCTGTTGGCCTGGATTTTGTGGAACTAAATAACTACCCCAAATATAATTTTCGAGGTATTGGTACTCCATTGTCCTTAGAATGACATTCTACTTTACATTCGAATTGTATTTTCCTGATGCTTGGACTTGTCTTACATTTGAGCTAGGTGTTGACTGCTTAAAGAGCCAAAACCCAAGGGATAGCGTCTTGATGGTCCTGACTTCGGAGTGCTTCACAGGGTTTACTGAACAATCATTTCCCAGATCGTTGAGTAGTGTCTTTTCTTTATCTCAGTACTGGGCAGTTACTCATGTGAAATGCGTATCTCGCCTCCTCATGCTTTTTAAGGAATGGTTTCTGTCTTCAAGTACTTGCAAACAGCAGGCAGAAGACGTTATTTTTTGTTTGAAATTGTCCTTGAGCTCAAGGGTCCTTAAATTGTTGGTTAACCTTACGAAGGATATTCCCCTTATTTGTTTTGATGCGGACTTGCTCTGTATAGTTGGATGCATTGCCGACGGCCTGCCAAATCTGTTTAAATTGGAGTCAGAACTTTCTGAGTGTGAATCAAGCACTGTTCAGAACAGTTTTTGGAGTCTCTTATTGAACCTGCTAGAAGAATTTCTTCAATTTGTTCAAATTGCTTTTTGTGACAATGTAGTGTATCACAATGTTCGGACAAGCGTGGCTGCTTCAATATTGGGTGCCTTAGATTCCAGTTTATGGAGGTATAACAGTTCAGGCTCTTCTCTGAGGCCCCCAGTGGCTTACTTCCCTCAGATTGTGATGTATCTGCTGAAGCTCATAGGGGAGATTAAGAATCAGAAATCACAGTTGCTTGACACAAAGAAGTTTAATGTTCAAAGACCAGACTCTTTATCTACCTCTGAGTCTCACACTTTCTCATGCCATGTTAATTCTGAGGAGGTGTCTCTGCTTCGGAGCTACGCAACTGAAGAACATCTGAGAATAATATTCCCATCATCTAGACAGTGGGTGGATGACCTGGTGCATCTGGTTTATTTCCTTCATTCCGAAGGAGTACGTTCCAGGATTAAGATTGATATAATGCGTCTAACTTGTGCGAAGTCTATTGTTTCTGACCTGGACAGCACAACGAGTCATGAGGAGGAGGCCATTTTTGGAGATCTTTTTTCTGAAGCTTGTCGGCCTGTGGGATCATCAGATGGTCATGATCAACTGCCTATTCTTGCAGCTGGATTCTCCAGTAGTCTTCATGTGCCTGTCATAGCAGCAGCAATTGAACTACTGAACTTCTTGAAATTGTGTATCTTCTCTCCGGATTGGAATTATGCAATTTTCTCTGACGCCTGCAAAAAGCTCAGTGACCATCATATTGATAACTTAATTTCAATGCTTCTCTGCCAAACCTATCCTGATGATAGGCCTGCTCAAATTAGTGGCACTTCCACATCTCAAGGGACTCTTGGGCATGCTAATGAAGTTTGCTTTGAGCTGCTGCATAATCTTCTAGTGCATCATGTTTTGTCCACTTCTCTTGAAGAGCACCTTGTGGACCAGATACTGATGGTGAACAATGGCAAGTATATGTACAATGACTACACCCTTGCCTTGCTCGCGCATGCTCTTATTTCCACAGCAGGATTGAGTGGAAGCCGTCTAGCAACCAAAATATACGAGGCATATGGCAGCTATATCATTGAGAGAACAAAAGAAATCTTCAGTGGATGCCCTGAACTGACTGAACTCTTTGGGACTCTGCCAAATATTTTCCACATAGAAATACTTTTGATGGCTTTCCACTTGTCTAATGAGGCTGAGAAATCTGCTCTTGCAAGCTTTGTGCTACTTTCTCTCAGGGAGATAAATAGTCCTCCAGATGGATGTAGCACAAAACAACTCTCTTGCTGGGCATTGTTAGTGTCCAGACTTATTTTGGTTCTACGTCATTTGGTTTTGCATCCAACCACCTGTCCTTCATGGTTGCTTTTGAGGTTGAGATCAAAATTGAGAGAGTCATCCTCTAGGTCATGTTTTTCCCATAATTCCATTGAAAGCTATTCTTCCTGGGTATCTATAGAAACAGGAAAGATTATGGGAGATCATGTCAGTGAGCTACCGGTTGTCAGTTCCTTGCTTCCTTATCTAATTGATGTAGCTGCGCTCCCACTCCCTGCTTCACTCTGTAGAGATTATGATGATTTCCAGCTACTGAATGTTGACTGTAATGACATGTTCGCCACCTTTTCTTGGATCCTGAGATTCTGGGGTAGTAGAAAAGCTGAAGCCATAGAGGACCTCTTGCTTGAAAGATATCTCTTTATGCTTTGTTGGGATACTTCCCTGTGTGTTGGTTCTTTTGGCGGTCAGCTTCAGTTGAAAAGCGGCTCTGAGATTCAATTATCATCATTGCCAGATTCTTTCCTCAATTTTGGTAATTTTTTATTAAACCAGAATGTATTTGCATTTGAGGGTACCAATCCATCAGTAGCAGTAATGCAAGTCCTGCAGCAGCTGCACTCTACACAGGAACTGGGTTATAATGTAGATCAAGGCTGGGATTTTCTAAGAAATGGGTCATGGTTGTCTCTCGTGCTTTCTGTGCTTCATGCTGGCGTTTGGATGTACTCTGTTAGAAATGACCTTTCTGGGATTGACTCCTTCTGGATTGAAAACAGCACAAAGGACAGTAAGTTCTTGAATGCTGCCGAAGGCACAGTTGTATCACTAATTGAGTCGGGTAAACTTGGATGGCTGTTAAATTTTTTGTTGTCTTGTTTAAAGCAACAGTTACAGATTTTTCAAGAAGCTTTTCTTTCTGTCCTTGATGGTAAACGAGACCACCGTGATGGATTTTCTAGTCTATTGCTATTTAAACACGTGTTAGTTGTTGGACGCGGTCAAAATGATATACTTGAGAAGTGTGGCTCCAAAATTTCCCAGATGAACTCTATGTTTTCCCTTTTATCAAAACTTGATGAAGTTGCTACCATGGAAAACACAGGGATAACGGCAAAAGTACTTTATAGATGCCTGCTGCATGGCTTTCCATCACATTCAAATATTTCCAGTGGGTTACTTTTGTCGTGTATCCTTACAGTAAGAGATATCATATATACTGTTGATGGGTTACTTAAAATAAAGTCTGCTATTGGAGATACTCATTTTGATGGAAATATGATTCATGAAATTCTCGAGTGCATAATGACCATAAAGTTGGACGTTATTTTTCGCAGTATTCATGGAAAATGTGACTCTATTTATGGCAGTATTGTTCCAAGCTTGAACGGGAATTTGGACTACAGTTCTCTGTATGAACTGAAACACATCTTGGGCTTTCTTTCAGAATTAAATTCCCATGATGTCACTGATACTGCTATACATGAAACATTGATTATAGCAGCTCTCGACAAAGCAGATTGCCTCAGGAGAGATCAGTCCAAAGCTGATGTTTTCAATTTTTTTCTCGGCACCAAACAAAATGACTTTAAAGAAGTGGAGAAATATATTCAGGGGAAATGTGTTAATTTGTTGATTCTATTTAATGCACTGGAGAAGTGTTCTTCTGAAACCGTCAACCTGAAAGTTCTGAGTTTCTTGGTCGATCTTCTGACCGGTACATCTCTTTATCCTGGGTTCAAAGAGGCACTACAAAAGAGGTTGCTAGAAATTGACTTGTCAAGTCTGTCCCAGTGGTTGGAAAAGAGATTCCTTGGATACTGCGTGGAATCCCCTGGGGGTGTTATTTCAAGAGAAAGTTCTGCAGCTCTAAGAGAGTCGACCATGAATCTCCTGTCATGTATAATCTCTCAACCATGTGAGATGATGTCCAGGGAACTTCGTAGTCGACTTGTTGAGGCAATGCTTTTGTCTCTTGAGAATGCGTTTACACTTTATGACATTAGCACTGCCAAAGCATTTTTCACTTCTCTGGTTCAACTATTGCGTGGGGATTCTCCGACGAAAAAGTTCTTGGAGAGGATCTTGTTGCTGATTGAGAAATTAGCTGAACGTGAGGATTTGCTACCAAATTTGAAGTTTCTCTTTAGTTTTCTTGGGGCTGCTCTTGGTGATTCTGGAGCCAGTAGGAATGTGACTAATAAAGCTTCTGAAAGGCTTTCCTCAAGTAGTAGCTTTGGGGTTGAATCTTTAGTTTCCAGGCAGGTTAGTAGAAAGGATCCCGAGGCATTGGCTCTTCCACGCAATCAAGAAACAGATTCCCCAAATGCCGATTGTGATGGAACATCAGGAGATGAAGATGAAGATGATGGAACATCAGATGGTGAGTTGGCCAGTGTAGACAAGGAGGATGAGGATGATAGTAACAGTGAGAGGGCACTAGCTTCCCAGGTATGCACGTTTACATCTAGTGGCAGCACTTTTATGGAGCAGCACTGGTATTTTTGTTACACATGTGATTTAACTGTTTCTAAAGGATGCTGTTCAGTTTGTGCCAAGGTTTGTCATCGTGGTCACCGTGTTGTATATTCTCGTTCTAGCAGATTTTTCTGTGATTGTGGGGCAGGAGGTGTTAGGGGCAGCAGTTGTCAATGTCTGAAGCCCAGAAAATTTGCTGGTGGAAGTAATTCTACAGTTCGTAGCAGCACTAGCTTCAAATCTCTGTTACCATTCTCAGAAGACGGTGATCAGGCTCCAGAAAGTGATTCGGATTTGGATGGTGATGCGCATGCAGATGTTGATAGTTCCTTCAAATTCTCTATTCCAAGAGAGATGTTAGAAGTTCTCCCTACCCTTCTTGAAGATGTTGATACTGAGAAACATGTGCTTGGACTTTGCAGTAAATTAGCTCCAACAGTGATCAGCAAGCGTGAATCCAACCTTTCAATGGTAGTATTGGGTCATAATAAAGTGATGTCTTACAATACTGATGTTTTTCAATTGAAGAAAGCTTTTAAGAGTGGATCATTGGATCTAAAGATCAAGGCAGAATATGCCAGTTCACGGGATCTTAAATCCCACTTAGTGGATGGTTCACTTGTAAAATCACTGCTTAGTATCAGCTCTCGAGGTAAGCTTGCTGTTGGAGAAGGTGACAAAGTTGCCATTTTTGATGCCAGCCAGCTAGTCGGACAGCCCGCTGTATCCCCAGTATCAGCAGATAAGAGCAGCGTGAAGCCTCTTTCAAGGAATATTGTTCGCTTTGAAATAGTTCATCTCTTATTCAATCCCATCGTAGAAAATTACTTAGCTGTTGCAGGGTACGAGGAATGCCAGGTTCTTACTTTGAAGTCAGGTGGTGAAGTCATTGATCGTCTTGCTATTGAGCTTGCTCTGCAACATGGCTATATTCGGCGTGTGGATTGGGTTCCTGGTTCACGGGTTCATCTGTTGGTCGTTACCAACATGTTTGTCAAGATATATGACCTATCGCAGGATAATATTAGTCCTGTCCACTATTTTACTTTAGCAGATGATGGGATTGTAGATGCTTCACTTGTGACAGTTTCTATGGGAAGACTTTGCATTCTTGTTTTATCAGAGCTTGGATCCTTATTCAGACTAGAATTATCCGTGGAAGGAGATGGTGGGGCGAAACCATTGAACGAGGTTATCCATGTTCAGGGCAGAGATGTGCAACCCAAAGGTCACTCGTTATATTTCTCTCCAGTGCATAGGTTGCTTTTCTTGTCCTATCAAGACGGAACTACATTGATAGGGCGACTGGATGCCAGTGCAATGTCAATTACTGAGATGTCAGCTATATATGAAGATGAGGAAGATGGTAAAACTAGGCCAGCCGGTCTGCATCATTGGAGAGAACTACTTGTTGACAATGAGGTCTTTGTTTGCTTCTCAAGCATCAAATCTAATGCTGCTTTGGCTATATCATTTCGAGATTGTGAATTAGTCGCACAGAACATGAGATACGTATCAGGCCCAGTTTTGCCTTTGGTGGGGATCACTGCTTACAAGCCCTTATCAAAAGAAAAATCGTATTGCCTTGTTTTACAAGACGATGGCAGCCTCCAAATTTACTCTCTTGTTCCTGTTAGTACTGATGTCACAGCAAATCTGAACTTGGACAAAGCAAAGAAGTTAGGGGCTGGTATATTAACTAGTAAAGTCCATACCGGAATGAGCACAGATTTTCCCCTGGACTTTTTCGAGAAAACAATTTGTATTACAGGTGACATCAAGCTGAGTGGAGATGCAATAAAAAATAATGATTCTGAAGGTGCCAAGCAAAGACTTCAATCTGAAGATGGATTCTTAGAGAGTCCCAGCCCCTCAGGATTCAAGGTATACAACATGTTTGACTGGGGTCCTGCAACACTGTTTAATAATTTGTTATTCCCATCTATTCTATGATGGCTTCTTGCATCATGTAGTTTTCTTCCCCTTGGCTAGCATGAATTTTCTGTTTCTAACTTATTTACCTTCTTTAATTGTGATACCAGATTACTGTGTCAAATCTAAATCCTGATGTGACAATGGTTGGTATTCGCGTACAAGTGGGCAATGTTTCAGTTAATCATATTCCATCCGACATTACAGTCTTCCAAAGAGTAATAAAGTTGGATGAGGGCATGCGATCATGGTATGACATTCCATTCACCACTTCTGAGTCGCTTGTTTCTGATGAGGAGTTCACAATCTCCATTGGTTCGACTTTTGATGGATCCTCATTACCTAGAATAGATTCATTGGAGATATATGGTCAGTCTAAAGATGAATTTGGTTGGAAACAGAAAGTGGAAGCAGTTCTAAATATGGAAACCCATGCTCTCGGAACTAATTATGGGGTTGCAGGTGTTCGAAAAAAATGTCAGACAATGCAAGCCGCTTCTGTTCAAGAGCAGGTCTTAGCAGATGCTCTAAATCTTCTTTCTAGGTTATACTCATCATGCAGGTCATGGACGTGTTCAGAAGTTGAGGAAGCAAATCTGGAGCTTAGCAAAGTGAAATGCAAGGATTTACTGGAAACAATATTTCAAAGTGACAGGGAGCCATTGTTACAGACTGCTGCTTCCCATGTTCTTAAGTCCATTGTCCCTAGAAAGGAAACTTACCATCATGTAATCATGCAGTTCCTTTAGTAGTAATTAGTTGGTTGTTATGTTTACATTTGGATCTTTTCCTTGCTAATTTTATTTTTTGTTGCAGGTTAAGGATACTATGCGCCTGTTAGGTGTAATAAATACCTTGCCTAAGTTGAGGTCTAGAATTGGTGTAGGAGGTGCTGCAGCTGGTTGGGTAAAAAAAGAATTCATGGCACAATTGCGTGCTGTATCAAGAATTGCTTTACATCGAAGATCTAACATGGTCTCGTTTCTTGAAACTCATGGTATGCTCTGACCAAAAATTTTCAATTTCCAATTGGGAAGAAACCAATGTTGAGGATGGACCATAATCATGATCCATTCCATTTACTGTTCTTAGAAAGGACACTGTCACAATTTCTTAGTTTACTGTTAGTTTACAGCATACCTGACATTGGTGTCTATATGATTAGGTTCTGAAGTAGTGGATGGATTAATGGAAGTTCTCTGGGGGATTTTGGACTTTGAGCGACCAGATACACAAACTGTAAACAGCATAGTCATACCATCTGTAGATCTGATCTATTGTTATGCGGAATGCCTTACTTTGCATGGAAGTGCTGCTTCTGGGTGCTCTGTAGCGGCTGCTGCTGTATTACTTAAGAAGCTACTCTTTGCACCCTATGACACGGTTCAAACTGCTAGCAGGTTATTATTTTCCACTGGGACCTCTCCATACTACTACTGTTAGATTTTTATTTTTTTGTGGATTCTGCTTCCTCCCATTCTTCTGTGTTTTATTTTTTTATGTTTTGTTTTTCAGTTTAGCTATATCATCAAGGTTGCTTCAGGTTCCATTTCCCAAGCAGATGATGTTAGCTACAGATGATGCCACAGAGAATCTTGCAGCGGCAAATGTGCCTTCTGATGTGTCTACTGCAACAGGTGGGAATGCACACGTCATGATTGAGGAAGATGCTAATTTATCTTCAGTTCAATACTGTTGCGATGGATGTTCAACAGTCCCTATCCTTAGGCGTCGGTGGCACTGTAATGTTTGTCCAGATTTTGACTTATGTGAGACCTGCTATGAACTTCTGGATGCAGATCAGCTCCCTCCACCACATTCTAAGGATCACCCGATGTCAGCAATTCCTATTGAGATCGATTCAGTTGGAGGTGACGGTCGTGGAGTCCTGTTCACAATGGATGAACTCAGTGATACTAACTTAATCCAGGTTGCTACAGATATCAATATGCAGAACTCCCCTTCCTCTATTCATGTATCAGAGTCTAACGAACCTGGGGATTTTCCTCTCGAGGATCAGAGGTTTGTTTCGATTTCTGCATCAAAGAGAGCTGTGAACTCACTGCTGCTCCAACAGTTAATTACTGAGCTCAAAGGATGGATGGAGACAACTCCTGGGCTTCGAGCCATTCCTATCATGCAGCTGTTTTATCGACTATTCTCTGCTGTCAGTGGACCTTTTATGGATAGCTCAAAACCTGAAAACTTGGATCTTGAGAAAGTTGTCAAATGGTTGCTAGATGAAATTAAACTGAATAGACCGTTTGTAGCCAAAGGACGTACAAGTTTTGGTGAAGTTACCATACTCGTATTCGTGTTCTTTAGCCTAATGCTTCGAAATTGGCACCAACCTAGCAGTGAGACCTCTCAAGTGAAATCAGCTGCAGTTTCTGAGACACAAGAAAAAGGTTCTTTTCACGTTCCAACAAACAGCTCTTTTTTCTCTCGCTCCAGCGATGATCAAGAAAAAAGCGAATTTGTTTCTCAGCTCGCCCGTGCCTGTTCTTCCTTGAGACAACAAGCTTTTGTCAGCTATTTGATGGACATTTTGCAGCAACTCGTGTGGGAGTTTAAGTCCTCACGTGGTAATATTGATAACGGTCATGGCGTATCCACCCATTCAGGATGCGGGTCTCTTTTAAAAATAACAATGGAGCTTCCGGCTGGAAATTTCTCTCCTTTTTTCTCTGATGCTTATGCAAAAGCTCATAAAACAGATTTATTTATGGATTACCACAGGTTGCTGTTAGAGAACACTTTTCGCTTGGTGTATTACCTAGTCCGACCTGAGAAGCATGATAAATGTTTGGTTAAGGAGAAAACCCATAGAAATTCTTCTGGTAAAGAATTAAAACTTGATGGGTATCAAGATGTTCTGTGCAGTTACATTTGCAACCCACACACAACGTTTGTACGGAGGTATGCTAGAAAACTTCTACTACACTTGTGTGGGAGCAAAACACAATACTATCAGGTGAGAGATTCCTGGCAGTTCTCAAATGAAGTGAGAAAACTTTACAAACTTGTGAATAAGTCTGGTGGCTTCCAGAATCCTGTCCCATATGAGAGAAGTGTTAAATTGGTCAAGTGCTTGTCTGCTTTATCTGAAGTAGCTGGAGCAAGACCCCGGAATTGGCAAAAGTATTGCATCAAACATGGGGATATTCTCTCCTTTTTGACGGATGGAATCTTCTTTTTTGGTGAAGAATCCGTAATCCAGACTCTTAAGCTTTTAACTTTGGCCTTCTACACTGGCAAGGACACTTCTCCCCCTGCACTGAAGGCAGAAGCCGAGGATGGAGCGGGCTCCAGTAAAGTGGGGAGTCAGTCCTCTGATTCAAAGAAGAAGAGAAAGGGGGATGATGGAAGTGAAACCGGTTCAGAGAAGTCTTATCTGGATATGGAGCAGGCTGTTGGTATTTTCTATGCAAAAGAAGGTTCTGTTCTGCAGCGTTTCATTGATTCGTTTTTACTTGAGTGGAACTCAACAAGTCTGCGTGCCGAAGCAAAAAGTGTCCTCTATGGAATCTGGCATCATGGGAAAAAACCATTTCAGGAAACTTTGCTCACTGCTCTGTTAGAGAAGGTGAAAATTCTGCCGATGTATGGACAGAACACCGTGGAATACACTGAACTCCTGATTTCGCTGTTGGGAAAGGCGCCCGATGGCAGTGGGAAACCACATGAAGCAGAAGTTATAAATCAGTGTCTTACCCCGGATGTGGTAAACTGTATATTTGAAACACTTCATTCTCAGAATGAGCTCTTGGCTAATCATCCAAATTCACGTATATATAGCACTCTAGGTGGTTTAGTGGAATTTGATGGTTACTATCTGGAAAGTGATCCCTGTATTGCATGTAGCTGCCCCGAGGTGCCTTACAGCAGGATGAAGCTTGAGAGTTTGAAATCTGAGACAAAGTTTACTGATAACCGCATAATAGTGAAATGCACTGGGAGCCACACTATTCAGACTGTGACTATGAATGTCCACGACGCTCGTAAGTCTAGATCCGTAAAAGTTTTGAACCTGTACTATAATAATACACCTCTTGCTGACCTATCGGAATTGAAAAACAATTGGTCAATGTGGAAGCGCGCCAAGAGTTGTCACCTGGCTTTCAACCAGACAGAGCTGAAGGTCGATTTTCCGATTCCAATTACTGCCTGCAATTTCATGATCGAGCTTGATTCTTTCTATGAAAGTCTCCAAGCTTCCTCTCTCGAGTCCTTGCAGTGCCCTCGTTGCAGCAGATCTGTTACTGATAAACATGGCATCTGCAGTCACTGTCATGAAAATGCATATCAGTGCAGGCAGTGCCGCAATATAAACTACGAGAATTTGAATTCTTTCCTTTGCAATGAGTGCGGGTACAGCAAGTATGGTCGTTTTGAGTTCAATTTCATGGCAAAACCTAGTTTTGTGTTCGACGACATTGAAAACGACGAAGACATGAAGAAAGTGCTGGCAGCCATTGAATCAGAATCAGAAAACGCTCATCGGAGGTACCAGCAGCTTCTGGGCTTCAAGAAACCCCTGCTTAAGTTTGTATCGAGCATTGGTGAACAGGAGATTGACTCGCAGCAGAAGGACACCGTCCAGCAGATGGTGGTCTCCTTGCCTGGTCCGTCATGTAAGATCAACCGGAAAATCGCTCTCCTCGGAGTTTTGTACGGCGAGAAATGCAAAGGTGCCTTCGATTCTGTCAGCAAGAGCGTGCAGATGCTTCAAGGTCTTCGCCAGGTGTTGATGAGTTACCTGAAGCAGAAAAGCTCCGATAAAACAGTGCCTCCCTCCAGATTAGCAGCCTCAAGGTTGCCGAACAACTGTTACGGTTGCGCCGCCACATTTGTCACACAATGCATGGAGTTGCTACAGGTCCTCTCCAAGAACGCCAACTGTCGAAAGCAGCTTGTTGGATTGGGCGTCTTGTCAGAGTTGTTTGAGAATAACATACACCAGGGCCCCAAGACGGCCCGTTCCCAAGCGAGGGCCGTTCTCTGTGCTTTCTCAGAGGGCGACGCAAATGCAGTTGCAGAGCTGAACAACTTGATTCAGAAAAAAGTCATGTACTGTCTTGAGCATCATCGCTCGATGGATATTTCGCAGGCAACTCGTGAGGAGCTGTTCTTGCTGTCACAGACCTGTTCATTGGTCGACGAGTTTTGGGAAGCGAGGTTGCGCGTTGCGTTCAAGCTGCTGTTCTCTTCTATTAAATTTGGGGCCAAGCATCCTGCGATTTCGGAGCACGTTATTCTTCCTTGTCTGAGGATCGTATCTCAGGCATGCACGCCTCCGAAACCTGATAATTCGGAGAAGGAAGAAGAAACGGGAAAATCTGGTAGCCTGCAATCGAAGAACGACCCATCTGTGGATTCGTCTGCGCCTTCGAGTAAGCCCCCGTCTGAGCTGTCTGAGAAGAGTTGGGATGGAGGGAATGGCCAGGACATCCCACTGCTGAGCTATTCTGAGTGGGAAAGGGGGGCTTCGTACCTTGATTTTGTGCGGAGGCAGTACAGATTTTCGCAGGCGGCTAAATCTTTCAAGAGGTCTCGCCAGGAACCACAGAGGAAGGATTACCTTGCTCTTAAGTATGCTCTGAGGTGGAAGCGGATCGCATGCCGAAGAACAGGGAGAAGTGATTTCTCAACTTTTGAGCTTGGATCCTGGATATCGGAGTTGATTCTCAGTGCCTGTTCACAATCTATAAGGGTGGAGGTCTGCTCCCTCTTTACCTTGCTCTGCCCAGAGGATTCATCTCGCCAGTTCCAACTATTGAACTTGCTCATGACGCTGCTGCCGGCTAGCTTGTCCGTTGGTGACAATGCAGCAGAGTATTTTGAGCTGTTCTTCAAGATGATAGAGTCTGAAACTGCACGGCTGTTCCTGACTGCCAAGGGATGCTTGGCTACACTTTGTAGATTGATAACAGAGGAAGTCAGCAGCGTAGAATCTCAGGAAAGAAGGCTGAATATTGACATATCCCAGGGATTCATACTACATAAACTGGTTGAGCTCCTGAGCAAGTTTCTTGAGGTCCCCACCATACGGGTCAGGTATGATCGTTTAATTACTCTTTCTTTGACTTTAATCGCATCTCTACCTGCTCTGCCTCACAACATTCATCAACCGTGCTATAGATTTATGCGTGCTGAGCTGATATCTCAAATTCTGGAGGCTCTCCTCGTCATTCGGGGCTTGATCCTCCAGAAGACGAAGCTGATAAGCGACTGCAACCGGCTCTTGAAGGAGCTTCTTGATGGTCTTCTGCTTGAGAGCTCCGAAAATAAACGGCTTTTTACGTGCGCTTGTATATCTGGTCTTCAAATTCACTCCAGGGAACGGAAGGGACGGACTTCTCTGGTATGTTACTGTGCACACTCTTCCTTGTTCTCGCATCTCTGCAAAGAAATGAAATGTTCCGATTTTTTCTCTTTTAAAGTTCACATCTGCTAATTCTTTTAAAATATTTATTCTTTTTCTTTGTAATGTTTCCATATTGCCCAACATTAACTCTAACGATGGAATTCTGCTTTTTTTTTCCCCCTTGCACGGTTCATTTCACTGTCACTTGCATTTCTGTTCAAAGAAATGCTCGACACGATTTATTTTTCTCTTTTAAAGTTCTTCAAAATTTTCTGATACTTTATATATGCTGATTCTCTTAAGATATTAGTCTCTTTCTTAGCATAACTTCGAAGTTGTCCGGTATTAGTTCTTCATTCTGATTCAGTATCAGCAATCAAATTCCGATCATTTTTTTTGTTCTCTCTGCAACAGTTCATCTTGGAACAACTATGCAATGTGATCTGTCCTTCAAAGCCAGAACCCGTCTACCTTCTGAACCTCAACAAGTCGCACACTCAAGAGGAGTTTATAAGGGGTTCGATGACGAAAAATCCCTACTCCAGCAACGAGATCGGCTTGCTGATGAGAGATGTCAAGAACAAAATCTGTAATCAGCTGGACCTTCTGGGCCTTCTCGAAGACGACTATGGCATGGAATTACTCGTAGCTGGGAATATAATTTCCCTTGATCTGAGCATCGCCCAGGTCTATGAACAGGTGTGGAAGAAGTCATACGCTCAGTCACAGAATGCTGTTGCCGG
Organism: Spirodela polyrhiza; assembly: GCA_024713555.1. Taxonomy (NCBI): domain Eukaryota; kingdom Viridiplantae; phylum Streptophyta; class Magnoliopsida; order Alismatales; family Araceae; genus Spirodela; species Spirodela polyrhiza. The sequence continues at coordinate 4,918,354 of CM046538.1, read as the reverse complement.
CTCTCCATTGCTATCTTCTGTAGGGATCACCTCCGGCAGCGAATGCCCGCCTATGACAGTCACATACCGGCTTCAGGTAGATTAATCTTGACCCAAAGGTGTTACTTCGCCGGGTTTGATTTACCTGTTCTTGTAGAGAACCCCCCTCCTCCAGCAATGGTCTCTACTTTTACTGCGCGGCTATCAAAACACCTCTATTTTCAGCTTTATATTTTGCCATTAGATATCGCAGAACTGTCTATAATTCAACACCTGAAGATGTTCAGTTCGTCTGGTTTGATTTAGCTGGGCTGGTAGAGAATCCCCCCTAGCCATGATCTCCACTTTTATCGTGCGGCTTTCAGATAGAACGGCTCTTTATTTTTTTTTCCATGTGATACTGTTGATCTTCTTCCGGTTTTTAAGTTTTAACTTGATTTATTCCGATTACTTTGTTTGCGAGAATTTTCGATCAATGATCAGAATTATTTGGATCCCAATTCCAGAAGTCGTTTGGATCCCAGTTCATACTACAAAGCTTACATCTGACCGCATGCAATTTGTCCTCCCAGGGTTTGGATGGCGAAGCCACCGAGCCCATGATCAAGGAACTGGAGGAGGACAGGGAGGAATCGCAGGATCCTGAGGTAGAGTTCGCCATTGCAGGCGCTGTCCGCGAATGCGGTGGGCTCGAAGTTATCCTGAGCATGATTCAGGTCCTCTCGCTCTCTCTCTCTCTCTCTCTCTCTCTCTCTCGCTCGCTCGCTCTCTCCCCATGATCTGAACCCCTATAAATGCTTTTGCAATCGATCTAAACAAACTGTTCGTTCTGGTCTGATGTTGTTTGTTCTCTATTGTTCGTGCCGTCCGCTGGTGGCATCAGCGGTTGAGCGAGGAGGATCTGAAGTCGAACCAGGAGGAGCTGAGCTCGGTCCTGAATCTGCTCATGTACTGCTGCAAGATCCAGGAGAACCGGCGGGCGCTGCTGCAGCTGGGTGCCCTGGGGCTGCTCCTTGAGACCGCCAGGCGCGCCTTCGCCGTGGACGCCATGGAGCCCGCAGAGGGCATCCTCCTCATCGTCGAGAGCCTCACCATGGAAGCCAACGACACCAACCTCAGCATCACCCAGACGGCGGCGTTCAGGGCCGCGGCCGCCGGTGCCGCCGGCGAGGAGGAGCAGGCCAAGAAGATCGTCCTCATGTTCCTGGAGCGGCTCTCCCACCCCTCCGGCACAAAAAAGTCCCACAAGCAGCAGCGCAACGACGAGATGGTGGCGAGGATCCTCCCCTACCTCACCTACGGGGAGCCCGCGGCCATGGAGGCCCTCATCCAGCACTTCGACCCTCATCTCAGGGACTGGGCCGGCTTCGACCACCTGCAGAGGGAGCACCTGGAGAACCCCCGGGACGAGAGCCTGGCCCTGCGGGCGGCGAAGCAGAGGAGTGCCCTGGAGGACTTCGTCAGGGTCTCCGAGTCCCTCAAGACGAGCTCCTGCGGGGAGAGGCTCAAGGACATCATCCTCCACAAGGGCATCACCGGCGCCGCCGTCCGCCACCTGAGGGAGAGCTTCCCGCCCTCCACAAGGGCGGCGATGGCCGGGCTCAAGCTGTCGGCGGAGTGGGCGCAGAGCCTGAAGCTGCCCTCCGTCCCCTTGATCCTCTCCATGCTAAGGGGGATCGCCAGGGGCCATCAGCCCACGCAGGCCTGCATCGACGAAGCTGGGCTCCTCCCTCTCCTCCATGCCCTGGAGGGAGTCCCCGGGGAGAGCGAGATTGGAGCAAGAGCCGAGAACCTGCTGGACACCCTCTCCGACAAGGAGACCACCGGCGACGGCTTCCTCGGGGAGAAGGTCCGCCGTCTGCGGCACGCCACCAGAGACGAAATGAGGCGCCGGGCTCTGCGGAAGCGCCAGGAGCTCCTCCAGGTAATCCCCCTACTCTACCTGGCCACCATTTTCCACCATTATTCCGAACCAGACAGAGTATCGGAATATCGAAACATCTGGGTGGCTACACAAGAATCTTCAGGAGACCGAGGATTAGACAAAATCTGGGTCGGGTTCCAAAGGAAAATCTTAGGTTCATCTCTGCGAGACATGTTATTTCTTCGATCGATCGACCGACGTAGTTAGTACCTTATTCTTCTTCTTCTTCTTCTTCTTCTTCTTCATTGGTTGTGTTTGCTTCTTTTTTTTTTCTTGGGAAAAATGCGCAGGGCCTGGGAATGCGGCAGGAGGTGGCGTCGGACGGAGGGGAGCGGATAGTGGTGTCCCGGCCGAGCATCGAGGGTCTGGAGGAGGTGGAGGAGGAGGAGGAGGACGGGCTGGCCTGCATGGTGTGCCGGGAGGGGTACTCCCTGCGGCCGGGGGACGCGCTGGGCGTGTACTCGTACACGAAGCGCGTGAACCTCGGCGCGATGAGCGCGCGGGGGGACTGCGTCTACACCACGGTGAGCCACTTCAACGTGATCCACTTCCAGTGCCATCAGGAGGCCAAGCGGGCGGACGCGGCGCTGAAGAACCCCAAGAAGGAGTGGGAGGGGGCGGCGCTGAGGAACAACGAGACCCTCTGCAACAGCGTCTTCCCCCTCAGGGGCCCCTCCGTCCCCCTCCCCCAGTACCTCCGCTACGTCGACCAGCACTGGGAGAACCTCGCCAATCTCGGCCGCGCCGACGGCGGCCGCCTCCGCCTCCTCACCTACGACATCGTCCTGGTACTGCTCCTCTCCCTTCTTCTTCGCTCTTCATTTCCGCCGGTGTTTGGCTGGACCGGCTGAGTGCTTATCTTCCTTCCTCTGTTCTCCTCCGATGTGCTTGCAGATGCTGGCGCGGTTTGCCACGGGGGCGTCGTTCAGCGCGGACAGCAGGGGCGGGGGTAAGGAGAGCAACGCGCGGTTCCTGCCTTTCATGGTGCAGATGGCCGCCCACCTGCTGGAGCAGGGGAGCTCCTCCGGCCAGCAGCGCCGGACTCTGGCGCGGTCGGTGGCGGCGTACCTGGCCCCCCCAGGGGCACCGGCTGCGCCGCCTCCGCCGCCGGTGGCTTCGCCCGCCGGAGGGGTCCGCGCCGCCGCCCCCGCCGCCGAGGAGACGGTGCAGTTCATGATGGTGGCCTCCCTACTGTCCGAGTCCTACGAGGACTGGTCCCGGCACCGCGTCGCCTTTCTGCAGCGCGGTCTGCACCACGCCTGCGCGCAGCAGCAGCACGCGCACGACCGCGCCGCCGAGCTCTTCGCCGCCGTCAAGCCGATCCTCGTCTACGTGGGGCTGATCGAGCGGCTGCAGCGCTTCTTCAAGCTCCCCCCACCCAGGGCGGAAGCAACAGCACCAGCAGCAGCGGACGAGGGCAGCGGCGGCGGCGGGGGGTTGGAGAGGTGGGAGGTGGCGATGAAGGAGCGGCTGGGGAAGGTGAAGGAGATGGCGGGGTTCTCCAAGGAGCTGCTGCCGTGGCTCGAGGACATGACCTCCGCTGAGAGCCTGCAGGAGGCCTTCGACGTCATGGGCCTCCTCGGCGACGTCCTCTGCACCGGAGACTACCCTGACTGCGAGGCCTTCGTCACCGCGGCCGTGCAGAAGGGCTGACCGGAATCCATCCATCCATCCATCCACCTAATCTGGTTGTATGTGTGAAGACAAAATCCATTTAGTTTCCCACGATGATGATTACAAGCGGCATTGATACGTATGAAGAGGCGCGCGGTCGAAATCCACTCTCTTGCGAATGAACCCAGACACCGAGAAGCATCATCCATCCCAAACTCTCTGACTCTGGGAGGCGGGCGCCCGATAAATAAATGAATAAATTCGCCCACCCCAGCCCGGACCTCTCTTTGACTTTCTCTCTCTGTACACGGGCACGGGGGCAGACGGGATAAGAAGGGGGGGAAGGGCTCTCCTGCGCTAGCCGGCGGCGGATCTCCTCCTGTTCCTCTTGCTCGGGCGCTGCTGCTCGGAGTCCTCGCCACTGCTGGCCACCCTCGAGTGCCCCGCCGCCGCCTGGTTGCTGGAAGAAGGCCCGTCCGGCTCCTGCACAACCAGCGTCGGTTCATTTCATCCACTAATCCCTTCACCTCACTCCGCTTCGGAACCTCTCCGGGCAGAGGCGGCGGTGGTTGGTTGGCTGGCTGGCTGGCTGGTTACCTTGCTGCTCGAGGCCGGCCGGCCGACAGCCTGCCGCCCGAGGTTGATCCGCACGGAGATGCTGGCCTGGGTGAGGTCCACGCCCGAGCCCTGAAGCGCCTGCGTCAACGCGCTCACCAGCCTGCCCCACACCAAACATTAATCACGATTACTAAAATTGGGCAAGGGAAACCGCGTCTATTCGAAAACCGTCGAGGGGGCTGACCCGTCGGAGTAGGCGCCGGACAAGCTGATGGTGCCCTCGTCGATCACCAGGTCGTCTCCCCCGTTGAACACATCGGCGGCGCCGCCGCCGGCACGGCCGTCGGCTGCAGAAGATGATGACCTGGGCCACTGGGCCTGACCCTGGGCGGATAAGTTCTCCATCCTCGGCTGAGTGTGGAAGAATCCGCTGCTGGGCCCACCGGCGGCGGGAGCGTACTGCACGGGGGCGGGCACGAGCGGGGCAGCGGCGGCAGGGGGGGCGCCATCGACAGGGTAGATGAACCCACTGGGGGGGAGAGTGCCATTCTTTATAAGGGACGTGTCGGCGACGCCCTCTGCAGGAGCTTGGCTGCTTTTCTGTACCACATGAGAAGCCCGAGAGAATCACGATCACGTTCCACAATCCCTTTGAGATCGACTATAATGGATCTCTCAAGATCAGATGAACGAAACTCTTGACGTAATAAGAAAGCACCATGCGCATAGACAGATGATCATGCCAAATGTAAATAATGTATGATGCACACACAGCTATACGAATATGCTTAGGCTGGGGAAAAATTACCCATGGCATCAACTTCACATTGTCCTGGTTCCATCCCGAATATGGCGACTCGTACTTCTGTACCTTCTCTTGGAGAGCCTGGATGTACTCGATGACCTGTGATAGAAAGAAATCGTTCGAAATGATAAATGTGAACCGTGATTGTTGAATCAAAAGCATCCATCCTAAAGATAGCAGCAGACACCTCTAGAAGAAATGATGCCTTGTCCCTTTTCTGATCAGTAAGCGGTATGAGGTTCCTCAGAATCTGAAACCTGCGCCGAATTCGTATGTCAGTCCATACAGATCAAGGACAGAAAACACAAGAGAAGAAAATAATCACAGGCAAGGAAATTAAATACTCAATAAAGCAGATTCAGCGTGCCTTATGTGTCCCTCTTTTCCCTCTGTCACTTCCTAGTGTTATTAGAGTGGATGATGATTGGTTTTTAATTGCAACATAAACCAGAATATCTTCCCCTTCATTTAATTATGCAACGTACACAGTAATTAAGGACTAAACTGCAAATAACTTTGCGTTAGGATACGGATAAAAGGCATTGGTCCATATGTAACCATTCTCCAAGTAGTTAATTGACAATTTAAGGATATAAGGCCACATGAAAAGACAGTAATATTGCCAAACTTTACGTCACCTTCGCTGCTTTATTTCTACAATTTTTCTCGTTCTTTCTTGAGCGCTGGGAGCTATTTAATTAATGGCACGGTAAAAAAATGTCATAGTGAGTTACCACCTATATTATGGACCCAAAATCCGGCAAAAATTAAAACCAACAGCCTGTATCATGGAAACACCAAATACAGCTAAAGAAGAGTGCGAGCATAATATGAAGCGTATGGATCAACTCGTGAAACCAAAGAACCCGAAGAATCGCGAGAAAGTGAGAGAAACCACACCTGTCGTTTATTTTGCTCCTCCGGCGTTGCTCGGTGGCAGAATGCTTCGACCGTGGTGTGGAGGGCTTCCGATCGTCGTTGATCCCATCGCCATTGTTGCTGCTTCCATCTACCTTAATCGTCAATCCTGTTGTTAACATAGCAGAAAACTTCACACAGCGGGACAAAAAACAACCCACAACAGACCCCTTCAGCCGAGGCCAATCCAAACAGGCTGTCTGTATGAGAAACAAAGAAGTCGCAAATTAGATAACCTCGCCGACGAGGATGGCTACCCCCGATACATAGTACGCCAATATGGCGCTAGTGTACGGCTTAGACGATGGGGCGCCCAGGGGGAACGCTTGCGCTAGTTCATTCGCTAGGTTCGGCGGCGAAACGAAGGAACCCGATGCTAGGAACGTGGGAGAGCAAAGGGCGTACCTTTCCGGGAAGAAGTCTCCTTCAGAAAATCTTCGTCATCCTCTTCGTCGTCATCAGCGAATCCCTTGTGCCTCGACGACGTGTCCATCATGTCCCTAGCGTCCCGCTGCTGCCTGCTCCAGCGCACACAACTCTCACGTGATGGTCGAGGCGGGGAAATCGACATCAACAAAAACCCTAGGCCGCGAATAACGGAGACAAAACAAGGTAATAAAACGCGGAGACGGCGGGATAGAGGACCACGCACCCAGAGGACGGAGGGAGGACGCCGCTGGTGCCGCTGCGACCGGCGGCGGAAGACGGAGAGTGCCACTGCTGCAGGTGCAGCCCTGACATTAGGCGAGGACGAGCCGAATGAGGACAGGCCGCTCGGAGGGAACTTAGGCTGCTCCCAAAATTCTTAGCACGAGACCCCCACAGCAGCAATTTATTATAAATAACATAAAAAATTCAGGGGGAGAAACCAAGGGTACTGGTACAATTATCAGAAAAATGGAGGATTATTTTAGTATCCGTGCCGGTGACGAGGGCATGGCTCTCGTCGGGCCCGGAATGGTCGTTTTAAATGCGGTTTTGGGAAAGCTTTTTGGAATCCGCGCGACAGCTCGAAGGCGGGGGGGGTCCACCCGCGGGACGGATCGGCGGTCACGTGGGTCTCGCGTGGAGCGAAAGAGATCCCGGATAGAGATTCTCTCCCTGACAGCTTGAGCGGGAGAGGACACGTGGCAGTCTCTTTCAGTCCCTTCGACAAAGAGGAAGAAAGAAGGAAGAAGGAAGAAGGTAGGCAGGTGCAGGTGGACGGTCAGGTCTCTCTTCTTACCTCCGCGGGCGACCTCGACCTCCCTCCACGGCTTGAAGACCCGCCCCGGGGAGCGCGAGTGGCGGCGCCGGCCCTCTGTCTCCTCCTCCTGGGTGGCGGTGCGGCCACCCGGCGAGGTGGGGCCGCGAGTGGACGACGACCACTCCGGCTTCACGACCGGGCGTCCGAAACCGCCGGCGAGCCCGTCCTCGGAGCAGGCGGCGGAGGGCCCCGCCGCCGCCGCCGCCGCCGCTGCCGCCGCTACGTTGAGGTCGATCGCCGCCGCCCTTCCCGCGCCGCCGGTGTCGCGCTGCTCGACGCCGTGACCTGGCAGAAGAAACCATCAGCAACTTAATGGAGGTGGTCGTTGCGGTGGTCCCCATACCTCCCTGGGGGGGGGAGGGGGATTAGTTGCGCTGTTATGATAATACAATTCGAGCTCCATCACGATGAATGCCGATGGTCACATCGCAACCGTCCGTCGCCGCGTGGGCGGAGGAGGATCACGTGGGTCGGCGGACGGGAGCCGCTCGCGCCCTCTCCCGAGGGTAGGATATATATTAATACGAAGCACCCCATGCAGGGAGAGAGGGGGAGGTCACGGACGGTAGAGGGCCGGAAATTTTCCCGCTCTCCCGAAATGCCCCTACGAATAAGCGCCGAAGCCTACGCCATTTCACAGGGCTTTCCCGAAATGCCCCTCTGGAAGGGAAAGGAGGAGGAGAGAGAAGGGGAGGCGAGATCGCAGAGAGAGAGAGAGAGAGAGAGACGCTGCATTGAGGAACCGACTGACTAGCCGCCGGATCTCTGATTTTATCCCTCGAAAGAGGGAGGAGGGGCGGGGAGGGGCTTCCGCCTACCCCCGCGGTGGTGTTCGTCAATTTGGGAATCGGGAAGTCGCAGATCGGGAGGTGGAGGATGATTGCGAGGCGGCGGTGTTCGTCGGATCAGTGATTTTACGTCCCGACAGAGGCGGTTCTGCTTACCTGGAGAGGGAGGCGGCCTTGAATTCTGCAGAAGCGGTTCCTTGTGGAGAGAGAGGAAGTCGTGCGTGACTGCTGCTTTTCCTGCAATTAGATGAACATTTCGCAGAGAAGAGAGGAAGGAAATTGAAGAGGAATTGAAGAAGTAGAGGCGCGAACGAGAAGAACTGCGCCAATTGTGAAATTTATATACCATGGAGCTCCATCTTCTCTGATGAGGCTCCCACACGCCGCCTTCACTCTACCCTGTCTCGGCCTTCGTTTCTACGATGGACATCACGAGCTCCACGGACGAGACAAGCCTCCCGTCCGAGGAGAGAAGTCGGACGGTCTTCCGGAATCCAGCCGGTACCGAATCGTCCAAACCGTCCGAAAATCTCTCCCACATGCGCACACTAGTTCGCTTCCAGTTCCTCGAGATGGCCGACAGGATGCGACTGCGAATTATCTTCGAAACAGAATCCACTGAAGAAGAATTACGACCGATGGAAGAACAGAACAGTTCGAAGAAATAGGGAAATTCACCAGATTCGTCCTCCGTTACAGCACTAAATTGTAATATCATCACGCAGTTCGAAAATCAAAGGGAAAGAGTGAACAAGGAGCCATATCCAAGACAAAGCCTAGAACTACCTCACCTGAAGGGCCTGCACGAGGAATGCCACCGGCGCCGGAAGAACGAACAGCGATCTCACCACGCAGATCTCACCTCCTCCCTGCAAGCCTTCTTCTTCTTCTTCTTCTTCTTCTTCTTCTTCTTCTTCTTCTTCTTCTCCTCTCTCTCTCTCTCTCTCTCTCTCTCTCTCTCTCTGAGTGGGCGGTCGATGGAGCGGTGGGAACGGGACGGCAGGATCGTCCTCTCCGCCACGATCGGTTCTTATACGGCATCGATCCCTCCCCCCTCACTCCTGGCCGCGACCGTCCGCCGGCTAACGCCGTCAGTGGATGATTTACGGCGCCGGCAGGTGTGGGCCCCTGGCTTGGTATGGGACCCACACCCCGGCGCTGTTCAGAGTGCGATCGGCGGACGGATCCGAGGGGGAGTTGGGGGCGGGAATTCACGTGACGTACGGCCGAGTTGACTGCTGCTGGACAGTCGCCGTTGACAATTGGGCCAAATGAGCCCCCCCTCTAGTTCGGTTGATAGGCCCGCCCGCCCCGCAGTTCATTGGCAGCGGCGAGATGACGTGCCCGCTAGCGAGCCGGCCGCCCGTGGGGACCACGGCCCAAATTTTCCGGCTATCGCCGGCGAGGCGGTCATGTGCACCGGATTCACGTCCACCCACTACCTCTTCCTTTTCCGCAAATCCACTCATCCCTTCCATTTAAAACGGCACAGAGAGAGAGAGAGAGAGGGGGTAGAGAGAGAAGCTTCAGATTCTTGAACTGCGAGCCTAGTTAAAGTGAAGGCAGGGCATGGGCGTCGCTCTCTGTCAATGGCGAGTGAGGAGCGAGAGAGAGAGAGAGAGAGAGAGAGAGGGGGTGTGCTAGGATGAGGGGGCCGTTTCGCACGTGGGGAGTGCAAAACGTCAATTCGGGATGTCACGGCTCACCGAATGACGACGCGCCGGAGGCCCACTGGCCACGTGGGGTTGGTTTAGCAGCGCCGTTGGCTGTCCTCGGGGGGGCTGTCTACGCCGCCGCACGTGTGGTACGTATCTTCTTCTTGCGGAGGTACGGCGGCGCACGTCTGACACTTCAAACTACCACGTGATTCGCCCCCCCTCCCATCGTCATCTCACGTGACCGCACAATCCCTCTCTCTCCAGCACCTCTCATGAATTTTATTTTCGACTTTTAAAGTTTTTGAAGATAGGAATTTATGTTATAACGGTTTTATGCTGGAATGGCCGGGATTTTCTCGGTAGAGAGTTAGTCGCCCGGGAACAAATAATTGACGTACGAGGGGGCGTAAGGATAAGAGTCTGAAGAGGGAGGGGCCTATTTGATATTCTCCCCCTCTTCGACATTCCCCTCCGTAGTAGATAGAATATCCGCTTAGGGATCAGCGTACAACGCCCCTCGATTCACCGAATTGATCAGAGTCGAGAATCGGTGCTAATGTCGGTGATTAGGATGCCGCATCCGGCACGTGTCAGCAGAAGGCACGTGCCCCGTGAGTCATCTTCCGCAACGCGAACGCGTGGACGCCAGCTCAACAAGGACGCGGCCTTGGGTCTTTCGGCCCAAGAGAAGATGGAGAAACATGACGTAATAAAAGCATTTCAGGCGAAAAATCATTCAAATAGCTCACTTCCTGTCATTTGGGAGCATACTATAAATAAGGTATATACACTGAGCAGCGCATGTGATTTGCTATTTGCGGAAAAGGCATGACTTTTAGGTAAATGCCGAGGAAATTTTAGATGGGTATACCCACTCAGTGGAGGGCCATTCATGACTGGCAAACACTTGAATATTCATTCCAATGAACGTTGAGAAAGTAGCCTAGTTATTGGTCAGTATAATATATTTTTACCAAATAGCACCATGATTATTCAAGCATTTTTACCAAATGGCTGGCATTCCGTCAGCGTTTTTACGAGTACAGCACGAGTTGACCGTTTTTGGAAGCGACAACGTTGACAAGTACGGTTAGAAGAGATTTTAGAGTTCTGTAGAGAGAGAAGATGGCGTGGGAGAAAGAGGGGTCACGTGCTTGCAGAGCCGGTTTAGTGGTCGACGCAGAGGGCCGTCACGTACTAGATTTGCGGCCCCCTTAAAAGGGGAGAGAGAGAGAGAGGTGGGGAGACAGGGACAGTCACGTGGCATGTCACGCCGCACAACAATCAACATACGGACGAGTCAAAGGCCCTTCGGTGACTCTCTCTCTAGGTTGGTAGGGGGAGAGAGAGAGAGAGAGACTGTTGGGCTCACATGAAGGAGCCTACAGTCGACACGTGCCAATTTCGTTTCCAAAAACGCCAATTTGGACCATGTGGCCCCACCATCTCCACAGCGACCAGACTCCCCGGTCCCCAGCATCACGTGGGTGCGCCAATTCGTCAACAGTCATCCCTGTTAACTTTGAAAAGTCAACGGCGCCGCCACAAGTCTCTCTCTCCCTCTCTCTCTATATATATCGATGAAAAATCAGCTTAGACGATCGACCTGTTATAACCAAAATTACTTAATTTAAAGGCGTAAGTCACAGATGCCCTTGACGTTCCGCTCACAAAGCATTATTTTTTATAAAATTCGGGAAATGAGATAAATCCCGGAAAATGCTATTTTTTCGGGGAAAGTCTTTTTCACGCTGACCAATCGTTATCTTGCGAAAATAGTGAGCCCCATCATCACACGTGGCAGACTCTCAGGAGTCACGCGTCTGCCCGTCTCAAGCTCGTGTACCTCCCGGCTCACGTGGCTTACGGCTCCGTGGAGACAGAGCGCACCTGGAACGAAAAAGGGCGGCCTCGCAGCGCCACGTCAGCGTAGTAGTCTCCCCTCTTGGACCACATCCAGCTGGTGTGGGGCCTGCGTTCCCCACGCCCGCCGCCTCACATGCGAGGATGGGTCCTGCGTAGCCCCAGAAGAAGACAAAAGACCGAGGTGGATGGAAAGCCTGGGTCTTTTCGGTGAACATGGGCCCTGATGGGCTTGTTCTTTTTATGGGCCTGCCACGGCGGGAGGCCCATCCGGTTGACTGGACGGGTAGCTATCAAATGGGCCTGGACGTAAATTCCGGCCCAATTTTATTAGCCCACCCGGGGGGAAATAAATCCATTGCAACTCCAGGATTACGTTTTTCTAAAAAATATTCTCTCGTTAAAAAAATTACGAAACAAATGTGAACTCTCCGGGGATACGGTTTTTAGCATATTATTCGTTTAATTATAAATAGTAAGGATAATGTATAAATAATTATTTTATGCCTTGCGAGAGAGAGAAAAAGGGAGGGAGGAAGAGAGAGAGAGAGAGAGAGAGAGAAGGAACCTTGCCGCTGGTTTACGGGGGGAGAGAGAGAGAGAGAAGGAACCTTGCCGCTGGTTTATGGGAGAGAGAGAGAGAGAGAGGAACCTTGCCGCTGGTTTAGGTGTACCATTCCACGTGCGCAGATGCTCTTGAGTTTGTAACCACACACCGGTGTTAGCTGAGGATAGTTGCTGACTCAGCAAGGCTGACGAATGCTTATCCGTGACGTGGCGCCAGGGCATCTCATCCTGGTACATTTACACAAAGCACCCCATAACTATCACGAATTGTACCACCACCGCTGCCTTGCTTCATACCCTCGTCAAGTGGAACCCGACGGTGATACTTGAGAGGGAATCGGGGAGATGTAAATGCGAAGATCAACGCCTCCTCTAATAAACGCCCTTAAACCCATAAACATATCTAATTGTATATTTGACCTAAAACCAATTTCCCACCAAAGTTGACCGGACCTGTCTGACCCGGTCAACCCAAAAGTCTAACTGTAAAGACGGATTTGAGTCGACCAATACCCCTTCTAACCCACGCTCCCATGGTAGTTATGTGGGCCCCACTCTTTTTTTTCGTTGACCATATCCGTGTCGAGGTAAGTGTACCCACCTTGGACATCTCACCTTGTAGAGCCGTCCCCCTTGGTAAAGTCAACCTTCCTCCCTCTCTCTCCACCCCACCAAGCACGTGAAGTTGATTGATTGCTCAAGAAGCTTTATGAGGCAGGTCCCACATGACGCCTAAACTTGGAATGTATGGGTCTCAAGAAGTCAACTAGGACTACCCAATTAAGTAATTCCAATTTAGAAGGTATGGGTCCTCGGAAATGAATTATATCATCCAATTTAATTGACTTTTGTATAAAAAGGGGACATTTTTAATCCTTTGACCCCCTCAAAAAAACTTGGGTTACAGATGGAGCACCCCAATTAATGTGGGTCATGAAGGCCGCTGCCTTACGTGGTTTCCCCATTATTTTTTCTATTAGGGACGCTTTTCCAATGCCCATTTTCTTCCTCCTCGTCCTCTACCAATTAAAATACACCCACCAAAGCCGGGTCAACGCACTGACTGTCACGTGCCCTCCCTCACGCGGGTGGGGCCCACGAAAAGTTTTATTACCCGAATAAGAAGATGGGCTCGGTAGTGAGGTCGCTTGGAAAATTCAAAAGCATGTGCCCTTCTCAGAGGTTTTACACCCTCTCTCAACAAGTCCACTATCTGTGTTGAATAGGGGTGACTCCAATGAGATATATTGCGGCCTTTTTCACCTAGATATCCTTGAATATTTGGTCAAGGTAAGGTATGATGTCATGGGATGTCATAATCTATGGTTAGTGAGAGAAAGTTCTGCCAATTGGCAATGTTTGGGCCCATGCTTACTACTAGGTCTTGATGGCATTAATAGGTAAGTTGATCACTTGAGAATTCTCCACCAGAGGAAGTGTTGCTGAATTCCCCCATCCCCCCATGCCATAATGATCGACATGATTGACTAGTAGAGTCTCTATTTAATTTTTGCTTGCTCTTGCTTTATAATTGCCATATTTCCATAGAGTTAATATATATCTATTTATTGCATATATGCCATTATATAGAAAAAAAATAACCCAGGTGTAATCTCTCTCTCTCTCTTGTTAGTGGACATATGTGTTCCATTATGCTAATTTAATCAGGTGGTGAGATTTTCAAAGATTCATGATCAATGGTATCTCATTTACTAAGATTTTTTAAATGGTACTTATATTGGGAGGATTCCAAGGAGCCCACATGATAGCTTTCAAAGCCCACGTTGCACCTACCCCACATGCTTATTTCATCATTTCTCTTATCTTTTTCCATATCAAACTCCCTCTCTCTCTCCCTTTTTCATCTTCTACCCCGTCCAAACTCTAATACAAGGCCCCACATTCCCCTTGACCTGTCATATACTTGGGGCTCCCACCAACGTTCAAGCTGTCGCCTTTAGCTGCTCCAATTGGCAAAGGACAGTAATTTTCTGGGCCCAGCCATTTTATATTATAATGAAATAATTCAATCATTTCAAGGAATTTTCTAACTGCACCCAGATAAAACCTCGAATCTCAGCCAGACCCTCCAACTTGATCCAGGACCTTATTCCCAACTTTTTTATTTTATCTCATATACTATGACAATGGGCATAAGTCGAATCGTGTAAAACCTCAAAATTAGCAAAAAACTAGTGAGTGTATTAATTCATATTCATTTCCGTGTTTTAAATAACACCATCAATCTCGAGATTATTTGCTCTTTCTGCCTTGCGACATAAAAGTTATACTAGATAAGAATAAAATAAATTTAATAGAATGGAAAATAAATACTACCCAAAAATAGTAATATCCCAATAATCGTTCAACATTAACCATCATTAGGGCCTATTTAGGAAATAAATGTTATGACAGGTATAGGTGCAAAAAGGGAACGGTGGGTCCTGGTCCACCGGACCGCGCCATCAACTATTCCAAAGGTGACGGGAACCAAAGGCCAGGCCACCCTATCACGTGAAGATGGCGACGCAGAGGTACGCGACAGCCTAGACCACGGTGTACAACGCCCTCCAAAAATTGATGTCCTAGTATCTGATTGGTTACGACGTGGAAGCCATCCGACCGTTGGGCGCACTGCACCACGGTTCAGAGAATCCAAGCTGAAACGAAAACCTCCTTCCAAACCGGTGGGCCCTGCAGGGGATGGTCGGAAAAGATGCACCCAAAAGTAGGCAGAATCCCGGGGTGTTGAAAAGTACAAAAATACCCTAAAACAAATATAATTACTTAAAAAATAAATTAGACGAGGGGGATAAGGGTCATATGGTCAATCAACAAAATATGTCCTCCTTACGTAAGGAATGTGTCTTGACAAAATTATTTTCATATCCTATAGGGAATCCACTTGAGTAAACGGGGGGCATTAAAAAATTTATATATTTCAATGGTACGAAGGCGAGATAAGGTCGAGTATAAGTGTAATATATTTATTATAAATGTTTGATGTGAAACGCGCATGGGATCCTCGTCCCTTTGCGGCGGCGGCCAATGGGTGCTGCGGCCTACCAGGCGGCAGACCGGTTCCTCGTTCTCCGCGGTAAGGATAACAAATCCATCACCCGCTTCAGTCCACCGAGCTTCCGCCAATGGGACCCAACCACGTCGGCAAAGAGATCGACGGCCAGGGATCCCCCATCTGAAGGAGGAGATCCCGTCGAGTCGCATCGGACGGTTCACATTCCCCCTTCTGGAGCCTTCCATAGGTGTTTTGTCGCCTAGCGAGCGATAAAAGCAGATAACATTAACCCAGCTGAGAGGTACGAGGGGGCCATCCGGACAAATAAAATAGCCCTGTCTTAAACACTTACTTACTAAAATACCCAAAAAATTTTTTATTTGTTTTTTAACCTTTATGTGGAAGGCAATTCTGAGCAAGCAACAGAATTCTAGGTAATAAACATGTTATGACGCATCTGTGAAGGTTATTTGTGAATTTAAATTTTTTTGAGGGGCTTAAAGTGAATAATGTGAGGAGTGGGATTTAACTGAGTAACTAGGGTTCGTTGACTTAACCATCATCTGACCAGGGAACGGAGTTAGAGGAGCCAGTAGAAGGGGGGGAGGGGGAGGAGAGGGGAAGGTGAGGCTTGGCAGGAAGAGGGAAAGGAAGGAGGAGGGGGAAGCCTCAAGGACTCTGCCTGAGTTAGCATCGTGATCCATCTCCGGTAGGGAACTCTGCATAGGATCCCAGCCGTGGATCTGCTGGCGCGGTAGCGCCGGCGGCGGCGGCGGACGGGGGGTAGCCTGCGTCGGGCCTTTTCGGCGGTGGCCTTGGTGCCTCTCCGTTGTTCGCTGGATTCTGGTGAGTAGAATGTGGCGTTTCCTTCTCACAGTGTATGGAATCCGTTGTACCAGCGGATGCCGTTCAGTTGAGCTGGTTTTCTTTTTTTCTGCGCTGTTTTCTGTCGTCTTGGAACATCTGCATGCTCGTGATAGGGGGACAGGCTTCACTTTGTGTAGCTCCGCCGGATCCTTTGAGTTTTGATTAATTGTTCTTACCTTTTCCCATCGATCGGGCGATCTGTCTACGATCTGGCTGATGGGGTGTGTCTTGTGAGATTGGGCGCCTGACCATTCTGATTTCTAGCTGAAGTCATCCAAATGGTATCGTTCATTGGCGTCGTCCGGAAAATTAAACTCCCTCTCGATCGTATTTTTGATTGTTGAACAATGAAAAGGGTCATTGTCAGATGTCAGAAATGATAAAATTAATGCTTCATTTACTATTTTCAATGTCTGATTTTGGAAATATGTGCCTTCTTATCTGATTTACGCATCAACACGACTGTGCATTTAATTCTCTGGTGAAAGAAGGTTATTATTTTTGACGGGTTAGGGAAGAGAAACTTCAGAATGTTTGAAAGATTTCATCATATTATGCAAGCTTTATTTTTTCTGTTGGAGTACTTGTGTCCTTTATCGAGTATATCCCTCCCCTCCCCTTTCCTGCATCTGGAAATGGTTCCTGTTGTCGTTATCATTTAGCACATAACGGTGCTTGGAAGTTTTTATCTTTACTTCAGTCTTTATTAGCCGTGTTTAATCTTATCCGATGGTCTTAACATGTTAGCGGAAAATAAATAACATATTCTTGCATTTTTCTGCTTTCATTTGATTATCTACAGCTGAAAGAGCTTCACGACTTCAACTTCTTTCTGTAATTTTGTAGTAAGGTTTATTTCATTGCAGGCCAGTTGCTTGTATCATTTTTTTTGTGACAGATTTGGCACGCTGACCTCTGGAACTTCCCTTTTGTTCTTGACAGCGCTTTCTTCTCGCGTTTTTGTTTTATTGTCCGAAGCTATCGTTTTCATTCCCTTCTCAAGAACAATGACCGTGAGATGTATTTTCGTTCCTCATTTTCACCGAGAAAGGTTTTCCCATTTTATCTGACAACTTCCCCATTTCCGTCTGTTCTTGAATGCATTTCTTCCTGCATGCTTTAAGATGCCAATGGAAACCTTCCCTTTGTGTCCATTCCTTCCGCAGAGGATTTTCTAATCATGTTATTTTTAACATTTCAGGCCTTTTATTGAACTCTCCTCGGAGAGGATGCCTTATTTGGTGTAAGGGCCAGTTGTGAGCTACCATTGGGATGCACATTTGATGTTCGTCTGGGCAGAGTATTTCCCTCTCTCCTTTCTGTCATCAGCCTCTGTGTTTGGCGAGTGTGCGAGGGGGGATAAAAGAGGAAGGAAAGCCTCTCCCTCGTTGCCTCCGCCAAGCACAACTCGCACTCCTTGGAGCAGTCCGGTCCATGTCTCCTAACCTGGAAAGCCCTGTTCAGACTCAGATGGCTGTTGCAGTCCTTAACCGTGCTCTGGCCAGAGAGCACCATGGCAACTTCACTGACAGCAAACCTGTTGGTAGAAGACGTGTATTTGTGCAGACTGATACAGGATGTGTTCTAGGCATAGAACTGGATCGCAGTGACAATGCCCATACTGTTAAAAGAAGGTTGCAGGTGGCCCTCAATGTCCCCACGGAGGAGAGCTCTCTCACTTTTGGTGACATGGTCCTCAAGAATGATCTCAGTGGCATCCGCAATGATTCCCCGCTACTCCTCACCAGGAACTTTATGCACAGGAGCTCATCCACTCCGTGCCTATCACCCAATGGCAAGGATCTTCAGCAGAGAGATCGGAGTGGCCCCATCGAAATCCTTTGCTGCTCTAGGGACTGTGCTGAGACAAAACATCTTGTGAAGACTGCTATGAAGGCTATTGAGAGCGGTGTGGATCCCATCCCTGTGCACAGTGGCCTTGGAGGTGCCTACTATTTCAGGAACTCCAGTGGTGAGAGTGTCGCTATTGTGAAACCAACAGACGAGGAGCCATTTGCGCCGAACAATCCAAAAGGATTTGTGGGCAAAGCCCTCGGGCAACCTGGTCTCAAGCGTTCGGTGCGTGTTGGTGAAACAGGGTTCAGGGAGGTTGCTGCGTATCTTCTGGATCATGGCCATTTTGCTAATGTTCCTCCTACTGTCCTTGTCAAGATCAACCATTCCATCTTCAACATCAACGAAGTCAATGGTAGCTGTAGCAAGTCTTTTGATAGAAGGCAGAAGGTTGTCAGTAAGATTGCATCGTTCCAACAGTTTATTCCTCATGATTATGATGCAAGTGACCATGGGACATCAAACTTCCCTGTGGCTGCAGTGCACCGGATTGGTATTCTCGATATAAGAATCTTCAATACGGATAGACATGCTGGTAATCTTCTAGTGAGGAAGCTTAATAATGGTGCAAGTGCGATTGGAGGTCAGGTGGAGCTCATCCCTATCGACCACGGCCTTTGCCTTCCTGAGAGCCTCGAGGACCCCTACTTCGAATGGATCCACTGGCCCCAGGCTTCAATTCCGTTTTCTGAGGAGGAGCTCGAATACATCGCCAATCTTGACCCCATTGAGGATTCGGAGAAGCTCCGGACGGAGCTGCCGATGATACGTGAGGCGTGCCTGCGGGTTCTAGTCCTCTGCACTATCTTCCTCAAGGAGGCGGCGGCTTTCGGCCTTTGCCTTGCGGAGATCGGCGAGATGATGAGCCGCGAGTACAGAGGGGCCAAGGAGGAGCCGAGCGAGCTCGAAGTTGTCTGCATGGAAGCCAGGAGGCTGATCGGCGAGAGGGAGTCGTTTCCGCCTCCAGTTGAAACAGGGGAGGAGGAGCACTTCCAGTTCGATTTAGACGGCGAAGATGAGGAATCATTTCCATCAAAAGCATCCCCCCATCACCACTTTGGGTTAAAGGCCGGGACCCCACGAACCCCTCTGTCAAAGCTCGAGGAGAGCTCGGAGGAAGGAGACGGGAATGAAGACGGCACCGCAGAAGAGGAGAGCGGTCACTCCGCGCCATCACTTGCCTTCGGGCAGCTTCCCACCGTCGGCAGCCTCTCCTTGTCGCTGAAGGTCGTCGGGCTCGGCGGCAAGAGCCAGTACCTTGCAGGGGGCGCAAAGAACTCCGGCAATGGCCAGGGCAGCTCAGGCAGTGGCGGGGGCCTCTGGAGCAGCCGGAGCGCCAACGAGCAGCTGCCGGTGAGCGGCTGCTTCGTGAAGCTGGCCGACATGGGGCATGAAGAATGGGGGGCCTTCCTGGACAAGTTCCAGGAGCTCCTGCTGGGGGTGTTCCGTGGGCGCAAGTCCGTGGCCCCAGGCCAGCGGCAGAGGCAGAGGC
The DNA here is from genome assembly GCA_024713555.1 of Spirodela polyrhiza. Classification (NCBI taxonomy): domain Eukaryota; kingdom Viridiplantae; phylum Streptophyta; class Magnoliopsida; order Alismatales; family Araceae; genus Spirodela; species Spirodela polyrhiza. Next base: position 4,899,205 of record CM046538.1, on the reverse strand, counting down.
TGGGGACTTCTTGCCAGTTTTGAAGGGAGGGGAGGCGGATGCGGATGTTGGAGCTCTTCTTTTGGCCCTTCTACAGCATGCCGGCATGTTCCCCCGTTCTCTCCTCGGCTGGCGAAGAGGAAGAAGAAGAAGAAGACGAGAGAAGGAGAATAAAGCCACGGTGGTGGGAGGCGGAGTGTCCTCTTTTTTTTCCGTGAGTTTGAGCTCGTTTCAGGAGGAGATTAGCGCAGGGAGATGAGGTACGTGCTTCTGTAAATATTTTCCTAGGCCCAGATTAAAATCTTAGAAGCCTTTGGAGGACGTGGGTGTGCTCCTCTCTCTCTCTCTCTCTCTCTCTCTCTCTCTCTCTCTCTCTCTCTCTCTCTCTCTCTCTCTCTCTCTCTCTCTCTCTCTCCCTCTCTCTCCCTCCCTCTCTCTCTCTCTCTCTCTCTCTCTCCCCCTCTCTCTCTCTCTCTCTACCCTGTTTTCTCCTTTTTCTTCTTCCCTTTGTGTGCCTTGTTGGGCCATGTCTAAATAAAGTTATGGGAAAGGAAGAAGGCCGTGTATATTGCTGTGGAAGAAAGCTGCTAGAGTGCTCTCAGAGCCTTCTTCGGCGCTCAAAGGTGCCTCTCTCTAGCTGTTGTAACCAGTGGAGCTTAGTACTGTATAAGATGCTACTGCTGCTTCTCTTGCTCCTCATGCCATCCACCCACGAGCTCATGATACTAATTCTGGAGTGTTCTTCCGTTTTTGCCCCGTTTTTATCATGGGCGAATTCATCCGAACCCATCTGAGATCATCGGCACCATCAAGCCCAACGAAAAATGGCAGCTGGTCAAAGAAATCTTTGAATTCGGAGCTCTCAATCGCCTCTTCAACGGAGGTGGGCAGTCCAGTTTGGGCAAATACCCCCTTTAATAAGTGATGGCAAGCCCCTCCGAAGCCGGAAAAGTGGGGACTTTGGTCCTCGCTCTGTTCGTAAATAGAAATGTCAACGGCGCGGTGGACTTCATCCCCCATTTGCAATGCATCGTATTATGTACACGCCGCCATCTCTGCCGGCGGTCAGATGGCAGGGCGAGGGCGACCCCTTCCGCTGGTCATCCTGCTCAGCTCAATCTGCTGGGCCTGTATTCTCTCCAGAATGGCAGGCCCGTCGTCCGCCGGAGAAGAAGAAGAAGAAGTGCTGTTCTGGCCATTGGGAAGGCGGCGCCGCCGCGCCTTGATCCTCAAGATGGCCTCGGTGATCTCTGAAATTGACGGCCGCCGCCTCGGCATCGTCTGCAGGCACTTGTAAGCGATGTCGGCGAGGAGTTGGACCTCTTCCAGATCGCACTCCCCCACAAGCCGCTTGTCCAGTATCTCATCCCAGTCGGCTTTTCCATCTCCGCCGGTGACCGCCTGCATATATTAAATGAAAAAAAAGATTAATAAAAATGTCAAATGCACAATCAAGCTGATCTCATCAGCAGGGGCAGCTGAACGAAAACCCATCTCAAAAATGAATTAAAATGGTGCACGCATGCTTGGGACCAGTAAAAATAAATAAAAATAAACAAATTAAATGGACATTAAACATAACTCATCAACTAAGTGGGGGTGGTGGGGTGGAAAGAAATAAAATGGGGGGCACACCCAGATGAAAACGATGCCATTTCTGTAGATATATCATGCTTGGATCCACGGACTCACCAGGTTGATGTACTCCATGAGACCTTGCTGGGGGTTGATGGCCGTTATGAGCTCAAACATTATGATGCCGAAACTGTAGATGTCGCCCTTCGTGGTGATCATGTTGGTCGACACATAGTCTGGGTCCATGTAGCCGTATGTGCCCTTCAGGCCCGAGCCCCTCCTGTCGAGGGCCATTTCTTCCTTGGACAGCCCAAAATCTGCAACCTGTTCAGGGAAGCGACATCATGAATTAACCGGAATTATCCAAAATGACTCTCAGTCACCGATTGCTAGAACAGTCCTGGATCGCAATAAATAATGATATATATTATCTGTAGATTATATACATGGGTTGACTTTGCTCATTGCCAATGGGTTCTCAGCTAGATGATCCAAACCCAACACTTTAACAAGGTCTTAGAGCCAATGGTTGACTTCTGAGTGGCGCTCATCCCAGTTCTCTGCACACAGTTTAGAAGTTGGCTTGGATGCGAGATGTATAATGATATATAACCACACCCGGAAAAAAGAAAATAAAATCTTGTGATTGTGTGGATGGTTTTAGTCGACATATAAGATCACTATAATCGGCATCTACTTCTCTTTACGCCATATTTTTATTAATTTTTTTTACAGTTTCCATGGCTTGGATTCCCACCTTTGCAGACAGAGAGCCGTCAAGGAGTATATTGGCAGACTTGAGATCTCGGTGTATTATAGGTGGGACCGCCTGTTCAAGAGTGAGTGAGAGTTAGCAACACCGTAGACGAAGAGGAACAAAGAACAGAGTCCGTTCACTAAGATTTACCCCTTCGTGAAGATATTCGATGCCCTGAGAAATATCAAGTGCGATGTTGAGCCGCTCCTCCCAGCTCAAACTGCGCACACCTTCCACTGATGGCACAAAGAAGCAGATGCTCAAGATACTGAAGAAAATTTCCAATGAAGGATAGATTAAAGGTACAAGGCCGACGGATGCGCAGGGAGATGAATGGAATGAATGGATATGAACTGAAACCCAAAAGAAGTACTTTCAAGTCTGTTGATGTGCCGAATGGTCCGAGCTTAGTCTCTTATATAACTCATTAAAATATGATGATTTTAAAGATTGTACTACAAGAAGATTTTTATTTTGAATCTTTGATGGTAAATCAAATATCATGCGTAATTACAACAAGTAGAGATGGTTCCAGCTGATCATTCCAAGATAGGCATCCCAAAATTCCATACTCATGGGCGATGGATAATTATAGAAACTTTGAGTGGTACAAAAAATTACCATACAGATGGTTTGCCAAACTTCCATTGCTCATGAATTCATAGACGAGCATGTACTGGCCTTTCTCCACACAGTATCCAACCAGATTCACAAGATTCCGGTGATGAAGTCTGCTGAGCAGGAGTACCTGCGCAAATCATGAGAAAATTCTTAGGGAAAAAATTCATCCAGAAGTTGAGAATTTCTGTAGAATCCACAGTCAGTATGGGATGAACAAGAACAAAACGATACAGGGAAGAAGGCCAAAGTTTTGTTCATCAGAAGAACGACAGTCGGCGAACTACTTTTCTGCCTATGCGGGAAATGATTAAATCACTGGATGATATAGCAAGCAAGATGGCCGTCGGAAAATGGAACCATTATTGGAAACATAGACGACCATATAGTTCTTCTGGATTTGGTGGTCAGAATAATGAAGAAAGTCAACTCTCCATTCCCACCATCGTCAGTTATCTCAGATTCTGTTCCTGACAGCGTACATGATAAATTCGTGTATGAATCTCCGAAAGTTATGAATCTGAAACCTCGGCGATGAGAGGGATCAAACTTTCAAATCTTTACTGTTTTCGTTTATATCGGAGCTTATGAATATCCCAATCCCCATATCATCAGTCAACGCATTAGATGCTTTATCCTAGCAGCAGCTCCCCTACTGGCACGCGCTACAGGATGTTTTGTGAAGGGTCCAAGGTTTTGCTTTTAGATTTAATGGGGAAGATCTTAGCACAGCATCAAGATGCCAAAAACAGCGATATGAATCAAGATTCTTCATGGCCAGAATAAACCCAAGAGGACTAAATCCCATCATCCTGCAGAAGACGAGGCATCTGTGTAGCGTCATGGGGATTTGCAAATGAAGAACAATTACCTCTGTGTGGAACTCCTTCTCCCCTTGCCTGGAATTAGAGGCCAGTACCTTCACAGCAACCACCGCTCCACTGGGCATCTGGGCTTTATAGACTGGTCCAAAAGATCCCTGCCCTAAAATAGTAGTGAAATTGCGTGTTGCCTTCTCGATGTCTCTGGAAAATATACACCATGGATAAGCCACATCGGGTTCGGTGCAAGTGAATCTGACACAGGTATCAAATGTGTGGCATTTAAAACGATGATGCTCACCCACACAGCGTCTAACACAAATAAAAAAGTTATTCTCATGATAGATTTTGTATGTTTGAAGAGTGAAGACCCATCATGAAAAAATAGTTTTTTAGCTTCCGTATGGAAAAAAAGTTCAAGAACATAGCAGGATGCTTAGAGCTTTGCAGCATGATTCACCTATCCATGCATGGTTGAGACCAGTGAAGTTTATTGATGGAATGAATGTACCATGAAATTTTTTTTAAGTAAATTGTGTGGGTGGGTGGGATTCAATTATTTACCAAAATAATGCTAAAAAAAGAAACAGCACAAGAACATATCTTTCCTAGATGGATTTCTTCTTCTCTGCAGGGAAGCCTCCTTACCACACATACCCAATGAAAGCTTTCTCAGGCGCGCATCTCCAGAAAAGTATACCAACCGCATGTGTTCAGTGTAGTTCAGTAGGAGGCATAGGAAGGCATTCATCAAGATCATAACGCCAGATTATCCTCAAATTCTGATACAGAGCCTAACACAGAGGGAAGAACACCTACGAACACGTACTTGTACGAGTATCTCGGGATGCCTGAAGCAGAGGCGAATATGTCGCTGTGAGCCACCTTCTTAGGCCGGGGAATGCCTCTTTTGGCAGACGGCGGCATGGCATGGGAGGGCTCGGAGACTGAGGCCATCGACACGCTCGAGTCCATGCTTGCAAGTATGTCGTTGATTCGTATCGGGAGGGTCGATGCGCTTCGCTCTTCGCTGTTCTTCTTCTTGAGCGAGCGCCTGAGGTAGCATCTTACGGTGATCAAAATGCAGAGAGATAGCAAAATTCCGGCCGCCAAACCGACGGAGACGCCGATGACAACCGAATTAGTACGATTCACCATTGCCGCCTGATTTCATGGTTTGGGAACTACAGACAGAGCGCGAGCCTGCTGTCATAAAGACATTAACAGCCGCATTAGAACCTTCCTTAGTGAAAAAAAGTAGTGCAGGATGCTTGAAGGGTGAAGACCCATCATGAAAAAATAGTTTTTTTAGCTTCCCCAGAAAAGAATTCGATGTTGAATGGTGAAGCAGCCGACATATGAAACTAGCTACTTGCAGAGTTCTAGAACTGGACGGTTGTTGGCCAGAGACGGTTCAAGGTCAAGCCCGAGGGGTGCTTCTCTATCTATCTACACTTGCATGCAGACGTTTGGATGAATCTATGCCCGATGAGGTAAATGCAGAAGCCATCTGCGGAGGAAATCTATGGATGCTTTTTCTTCTTTTGAGCACAGATGCCCGCGAAAAGCCATCACATATTGATTCAAGTGACACATTCATTTAATTATTTTTGTAGTTTTTGTTCAATCTCAACAAGAAAATGAATGGGCATCGAGCATGGTCAGGAAAGCTGGGTGGTCAGCCGGAGGTCAGGAAGAATCGCCTGAACTTAGTCAACCCGATGGATGTGCAAATATGGCTCGATGTTTGACCATCAAGATGCCCAAAACCATGGATAAGATTACTGCAGAGGGCACGAACAAGACAGGCGTCGATCACCAGCAAGCAGAGAACGGGTAGAAGCCTCCAGAGGGGCGATCCTCGAGCAGCCGGAGAGCTAGGTTGTAGGGCAAATGGAAGGCTCGGGTAGCAGGAGAGGACGAGACGCCGGCAATAATCGTATGCAGCGGAATTCCAAATCGAACCCTTCCGGCGTCAGAAACGGTCACAGTCGCGGGAATCGCCGCCAAAACCACAAGAAATACGATGAACGAGAGTTCCAGCGGCGTAGATATGAGAAGCGATGACGAACTTCGTTTCGCCGGTATTTCTCCGATTGCTGATGGGCTCTGTCCCCCGTTCGGCCATCAATCGGCAATCGGCAGAGGCTGTCAGGCTTTGCGTGTACTCCACCCCATGGCTTTCTGTATTCTATTCAGGGTAGATGGAGGAGGAGGAGGAGGAGGAGGAGGGAGAGGGGTTGAAGACGTCAGGGGTGGAAGAGGGGAATGGGATGGGTGGAGAGAGAGGACGAAGTCGGGAACGAAAGCACCAAAGGAGAAGAAGCTTCGCCCGTCGACTACCGTTGACTTGGCTTCCTTCCATGATCAACAGCTGCTTGTTTTGGATTTCCAATCCGGCGAGGAAGATTCCTCGAAAGATATCAGAGATTTTATTCAAATTGATATTTAATGTCGGAGAAAATTATTACGGGAAGGAACAAGTTCAATTCTTCCATAAGCGACAGTAATATTTCTTTTTGATTTAATAAGGAAACCTTCTTTGACTGCTTAAGAACTGAAGGAAATTTTTAATCTTTGATCTTTCTCTTGAGAGATTGGGTGAAATACTTTAGGATGTTTTTGCCTCGTATCATATCTTTCTTCCACCCGAGATTTTTGAGTCCGCCCATTTGGTTCACCCCTTCATGTGTGTAACTCTCTCTCTCTCTCTCTCTTCCTCTTCATGACAGATCTTTAAGATATGTTTTTTTTAATCGCTAAGCCACGTAGAAATACGGGCAGACACGTTGAGACTCACATTGCCGTGTCTTTTAGTGTGCACATTTCTGTTGACTTTTCCTTAGTTTCCTAATGAACCAAAGTCAAGTCGAGGACTCCCCCCATTTAAAATGTGACGTGCCCATTCCTTTTTCTTTGGGAGGCCCAAAATGACCAATAAGATATTGGCCATCGAAGGAAAGGCATTTTGCTGTGAAATACTCGAGGATATAGTGGACCAAGAGGTAGAGAGGTTGATAAGGGAGAGAGGAAGGTATAGAGATAGGAGGGGAGGTAGAGGTTAAAGACATAGTTGGGTCAAGGGGCTTGACAAAAGAGTCAAAGGGGGAAGCCGAAGTGATGCATGCTAGACATATACTTGATGACCAAAATGGTAAAAGGCTAGAGGGGAACAAGGGGGTCAAAAGGTAGATTGGTGTCCATAGGAGACTCAGAGGGGTTAGAAGAAAGTTAAGATAGGATCAATATGAGAGGATGGTGATGGGTTGGGAAGAGAAATAATAGTAACATGAAGTGAAAACTTGGGGATGTCAAAAGAGACATAATCTGAGGGCATTAGGGAGTCAGAGGATGGGGAATAGTATGGATATCTTTCATCAAAGGAGATGTCTCGAATGAAAAAAAATTTAAGAGTGGGGGAGGGGTGATAACATTTGTAACCCTTTTGAATAGATGAGTAACCAACATACATATATCAGAGTCCTTTGAGATCAAGTTTGTTGTGAGTCCTAGAGTGACCAAAGACATAACAAATGCACTTGAAGATATGGGATAGTAGTTGGATACATAATGGTACAAAAGGAAAAAGGTGAGACAACCAGTTAAGAGGTGAAATGTGAGTCAAAGAGGGAGATGAAAGATAATTAATCAAGTGGGCAAAGATTAAAGCGGCCTCACTTTAAAAATATTTGGGCACATTTGTCTAGAATATAAGGCTATTAGTAGTCTATGGATATGATGAAATTTACACTCAACAACATAATTATGTTGGGGAGTGTACAAGGGCATTGGAAAAATAAGGTTTTCATGGAGGATGTTGTGGCATTGGAAAAATTGAGAGGTAGATGTGTTCACATAATCACATACATTATTCGATCAAAATCATTTTATGCCCATAGAAAATGGGTATGAATGAAGTTATAAAAGTCCACTATAAGCTTAGTGATATCTGACTTATGCATAAGTTGAAAATTTTATGTGTAGCAGGTGGCCTCATCGACAAATGTAGTAGCCATCGAGCACTGGAAGTACTAAAAATGGGGGTGGGACCTTAGATATCATTGTGAACCTGTGTAAAAAGAGTCAAATAAGTGGAGTCAAAAGAAGAAGAATAAGAACTCTTATGATGTGTAGCTAAATGACATGAGCAACCAACAAAGGTTTGTAAATCAACTGCACATAACATCTAGGGAAATATAGTATTCAAAGTAAAGAAGAAAAGATGGTGAGGCAATGATGATGAAGCCAAAGTCTTGGAGTTGTGGAAGAGGGAACTGAAGAGGATAGTGGTGAGACATCCACAACATGGGCACAATGGGAGGTGAGAGCCAAGTACAGTTCTCTACCTACCTTAGTGAATGTAGCAAGTTGGCCCAAGACCTTGTGACAATAAAAATAAGAAGTCTAAAAAATATGATAACATGATCCAAGTCCTTAATGAGTTGATGGAGAGAAATGAGCTTAACAAAAGGCTAGGAACATGGAGGGTGTTGGTAAGGAGGTAGGGATGGTAATTTGACATTACCAATGATGATGGCCATAAAAAGAGACCAAAAGTGGTAATGACTTTATGGGTACTGTGATGATGCTCACTGGAGGTGAAAAAATGTGGGTTATGAGTCCTATGAGATGTGGCACTAATAACATGATATATGTGTTGATTATTCCTTACTTTTCATGTGATTTTGTTCATTTAAATCCTAGAAATATCATTTTATTAACATAATTATTTAAATATTCCTAGATTTAAATTGATTTCACTATTTGCACATTATGCATGAATTTTGCATGATTTTGACTAAGCCACTTGACTTCTATGAAGTCAAAGTGGTTTTATTAATAATAAATATTTTAAAGTTTTCATGTGTGCAGAATTTAACAGAAATTAACAATAAATTAGGAGCACTTTAGAAGATCAAATTTCGCTTAATGGACTATGAGTACTTTGGAGGAATTTCGGTTTTGGAGTTTAAAGGAGAAATTAGAGGAGGTTTTGGGCCATGTCTAGGCCCATTTAGACCTTCCTAAATCCATTATAGAGGAAGAGATTTTGAAATTTATGGAGAGAGATTAGGGAATTATGAAGGGGCATTTTAGTTATGCGTGCCCATATATAATAACTCTCCTCTCTCTCTCTCTCTCTCTCTCTCTCTCTCTCTCTCTCTCTCTCCTCATTCTAGATGTGCTCTAGCAAGTGGCTAGCTAGTAGGCCAAGGCTCTCAAGGTCCAAGGTTTCTCCTTGCTTGGTGTAAGTTTCTTAAAGTAATCATTCAATCTTCTCTCTTATTTGATTTGGAAAACTTCAAATCTTGGTGGAATATAAGGATCCGAACTTGAGAGAACATGTTGAGGGCTCAAGAAACGAGCACTAGAGATTTTAGGAACTTAGGTATGCATCAATTCCTTATTTCACTTAATCTTCATCACTTCTCACCATTTTCCCTTCATTTTCGTTCATTTTCTCCCTCTACCCCACCATTTCGGTCACTTTGTCTCTCTAGGATTCATGTTTGTCTCTTTCTAGGCCATTATTTCTCTCTAGTTTGTCACTCTAAAAAGTCACAAAAAAAAATCCATTTCCTCTTCCATCGCCATTGTGATCTGTCACTTCACCTCTCCCCTGCTGCTCCTCATCTCTCTCATCTTCCAACCACAGCTTCCGCCTATTGTTAGCAGCAGTGCATCCACCAACCACCATTGCTGCCTATCGTCAATCGTTGTGTGCTTGCTGCCGGTTACTCCAGGCCCGCCGCCCTCTCTCTCTCTCCTCTTCTAGACATAACTGAAAGTCCTAAATTTTAGTTAAGTTTGAAAAAGGTTATGGGAGATTTGTGACCTGTGCAGCTCCCCCTTACATGACCGTCAACCACCAAGGTAAGTCATTGTTATTATTTATTGTTATTATTTTTCATTTAAAAAATCAATTTAAATTATAAATAAATACTAAAACATTCTAATTAGTTATTAGTCGTTTTCTGTACAAGTGAATTTCAGAAAATTCTATTAAGCTCTATAGAAATCATAAAAAGACTTCCTAAGAATGAAATTTTAACTTCCTAACCTATTTCTACCATTTCTAGGCCTCAAATAATTCTGAAATTGAATTTTTGTCTCCATGTGGATTGACCCCTTACTTGCCCTATGTTTGATATTGAGTAACTAAGTGGAAAATTTTCTTAACTATTTTTGGTTAATTCTAAATTAAAATGATAACACAAAACCCTTAAATTTGGACTTATCAACTGGTGCCATTGCTAGGGAGGCTAGGAAAATTTTATTTTTATTTTAATTCTTTGTTTAGAAAACATTTCCCATTCTATTTTATTATTTTGAGCTAATAACAGTAGAAAATTTTCTTGAGAGAAGAAGGAGAAGGTGTCACTAGATGAATTCTAAACTTCACTCTTTGAATTTTATTTTTGCAAAAAAATTATCTTTTGAGTTGCATGTAGGGTAGGAGATCTTAGAAACCGCATTTAGTGACCCTTGAATCTATGGAAAAATATCAGAATTTTGAGGATATTTTTGTTGATTTTGATGATAAATTTGAAAAGATGGCTAATAATCAAGGAAATAGAGTAATGATGCTTAGGAAACCTTATGAACCAGCTGAGACTAAAATTCAGTCTCAAATTTATGGGAACATTGAGGCAAATGTAAATTTCAAAATTGATTTTAATCTTTATAATATGTTGCCTTCTTTTTATGAGAAATTGAATAAAGATACCTATGCTTATTTATATGATTTTGTGAAAAAATGTGATTCGTATAATATTTTCAGAGTTGATTTAGATGTGCTGAAAATGGAGAATGTTTCCTCATACATTGAAGGGTAAAGCAAAAGATTGGTTCGGAATGGTGGGTAAAAAATTTCAAAATTAGAATGAAATGGAAAAATGTTATTTTCAAAAGTTTTATTCATTTAGAAGAACTAATGCTTATTGAAAAGCCATTAGGGATTTTACACAAGGAGTTGATTCTTTTAGTGATGCATGAGATAAAATGAAAGATCTAATTAGAAAGTGCCCACATCATGGTTTACTTGAGTGGAAAATAATTCAGATTTTTTATGATGGCTTAGATGATCATGAGATAGGCTTAGTAGATAGTACTAGTGGTGGGACTTTTATTGACAAAACTATTGATGAAGCCACTAACATTATTGAGACATTGGTAGGCAACTATGCTTATTATTAGGGATTGAGTTAGAATGGAAGAATTTCAACACCAAAACATGGAGGTCTTATTGAAGTTAGTGTTATAGAACTAAGTATATGGAGAGATAAAGTAGAGAGGGACATTGGCAAGGTGAGCCAAGTTGTAGAGGAGCTTACCAAGTAGATGAAGAATATGATGAATCCTTCTTCTAACTTTACCTTGTCCTCTCTTGTTTCTCAGGCTTCTTTTCTTTATTCCATTTGTGAGAGTTATGATAATACTAATGAAATTTTCATTACTTTTGAACAAGTTAATATATTTGAGAGAAACACTCAAATGCAAGGGGCTTGGTATCAAAGAAGAATTTATGACAATCAAGGATGGAATAAAGAGGGAAACAACCACTACCAACTACATCCATATCATCAAAAAAATTATCAAAATAATTAGAATTTGCTCCTAACCCTTGCCCAAATTTTGCTTTTAGTTCTCAAGATGCATGTTCTAACTTTGTGATAGACCTTTTGAAATAGGTAATGATGAAACATGATGAAGTGCTAGAGAAGAACAAGATGATGCAGACTAGAATTGAGCAACTAGAGAGACAAAACCATGGGCAACGAGGGCGTAGTTTTCAAGGGAACTTCAAAGGTGAAAAAAACAAAGATAAAATGGATGATATGGGTTACAATGCCTAAAATTCAGGTCGACTCTCAACCCAACCTTGTGTTAATCCTAAAAATATTTCTTGTATTGATCATGCGAATGATGATTCATATCATATTGAATTAAATGAAAATATTTTTTGTGAAGAAGAACATAATGAGCATGAATTTGTGAGTGGAATTTCTAGATTGAGGAATGGGAAGGAATTACCTAATCCATATGAACCTAGATCTTTTGAAGATCTTAATGATGAGAAAAATGATGAAGTTGATAATGTTATAATGAAAATTCCTAATGAAAATAAAAAAAACCATCCGTATATGAACTTGATCCAAAAGATTATGTGCCTCTTATTCCTTTTCCATAACCTTTAAAGCCTTCTAAAGTCCCTCCTAGAGATAGTCATTTGCTGAAGATTTTTAATAAAACAACTATCACTATTCCTTTGGTAGATACTATTCAAAATATCCCTTATTATTCTAAGTTTATTAAAAATCTTTGTACTCAACCTAGAAAGTAGAAGATGATACAATTATCTAAAAGTATTAGTTCCATTTTATTGAATTAGATTCCTAGGAAGAGAAGGATCTAGGAGCTCCACTTGTTAAATGTGAAATTGGGGGAATGATTTTTAGTATAACACTTTTGGATACATGGGCAAGTGTGAATATTATTCCAAAGCCATTTTTGATAAATTTAAATTTGGTGAATTAGAGCCCATCTATATTGATTTACAACTAACAAAGGAATCAATTAGACAATCAATTGGGAAGCTAAAGGATGTGATTGTGAGAGTGGAAAATTACTATTGTCTTGTTGAATTTATTCTAGATGATATAAAGGGTACTGAGAATTTGAGCCATGCACCATAATTTTAGGTAGACCTTTCTTAGCTACAGCTCAAGTTACTGTAGATTTTGAAAAAGGAATTGTTGAAATTAAAGTAGGAAAGGAATAGGTGGAAGTTTAGGTATCTGAACTCCTTAAATTTTTAAAAAATTTAACAAACAATTTGTGTGTTTGTGATGTAATTTAGGATGTAATTCTTGAACAACCTTCTTCTCTTTTATGTTTAGAAGTTCCTTATGATGATGAACTTGAAGTTGAGGATGAAATTGTAAATATTCCACTTGATTTACGTACATCTGAGTTATAATTAAAGTTGTTGCCTAGCTCACTTAAATATTCTTGGGCCTCATAGAACTTATCTAGCTATTATCTCATCTCATTTATCTAGTGATCAAGAATTATCATTGTTGGAGATTCTTAAAATGCATAAATCTATTATTGTTTGGTCAATTGATGATATTCATGACATTAGTAAGGAAATATGTGAAAATAGAATTTTTATTGATGAAAATGTCAAGGCATCTAGAGAATCTCAAAGGCACCTGAATCCTCACATGTTTGAAGTGGTTTTTTTTTAAGCTGGTTTTATTTATGCAATATATGATAGCTTTGGTGAGTCTTATTCATGTTGTCCCTAAAAAATCAGGTATTATTGTACAAAAAAATGAACAAGGTGAAGAGCTTTAAATTAGATTAATATGCACCTGAATCAATAAGTCATGGAGATGTAGATGAAACATATGAAGCACTCATAAGAAAAAATGTCATAAATGTCTGGGCAAAGGGAGCATATCCCATATGTTGGAAAGAGTGAATGAGCCACTTTAGATGGTCAATTTCCTCCTAAAGTTGTCATACTTCAAGAACATGAGATGGAGTTGGTGTGGAAAGTAGTGGTGCCAAGACATCCATCACAAGAATTGAAGTTAGGGAAGTGAGAAGGACATAATCACTAGCTAAGCTTGTAGTCACATGATTGCCGTGTTGAGCCCCACAATTTAAGATCTTTGGGCAAGTATCCTTCATATAGCTAGGTGATAACTCTCAATATTTACATGATAATATCCTTAATATTTCTATGCTTTATGCTTTAATTTTAATTTAAATGATTTTAAAATATACTTTAAATTATAAAATTTTTGATTTAAAATGATTTATATGATTTTGACATTATTTTCTAAGAATTACATTATAAAATCAATCATGTAATATGATGAAATATTTTCTCACATTTTTTATTTTTTATAATATTTTGATAATATTTTACATTTATTTTAATTTTATATAAATACATAGGAAATTTAAGAAAAATCATTAGATTTAGAAAATCATTGAAAATCTTTAAAAAACACAAAAAATCACCCTAAATGATCGATTGATTCTCTAGTAGAAATTACCCAAGTAAATTGAAAAATATTGATTCAAAATTATGTTGTAATTCAATGAATTTCATTTTTATACCTTATAATTGATTAAAATTAACGAAAAATCAATATTTTCAGGGTTTTTGTTCTAACGACGAACACACTAATTGTGACAAGAAATATAACATATAATTAAAATAAGTCAATGAAATGAATGCATGGGAAGATTACAAATTTGTTTCAAGAGAAGAAGAATGCATCCTCGATCAACTTATGCCCCTCTCATATTAAAGCCCATTTCCTCCAGCAACTATAGATGTTGGAATCGCCCAATCTATCCGTCAAATACAAACAATGGATTTCATCCAAATTTATCTATCATTCAGCAATTATAGAGGCTGAATTTCTTCCTCAAATCTTCCTATTTTTCATCCCAAAAAAATGGTGAATAATTTCTTTGAGGATCTTTCTCCAAATGTCGTGGCACATTTAGAGTCAAATCACCTTTGCTGCTCAATTTCAACTAGTGACCATTGCTGGGATTGTCAATTATCAATTGGAGAAGGTGTAGGAAACCAATTGGTGCATTACATCTATACAAATCAATCATCTTTTGGGTAGAAATTTGATCGATGACTATGCCACCTAGTTCTTTTGTAAACTTTAATGTTTGTTTGTTTATTTTAATGATTTTTAGATTCCAATAAAGCCTCATTCAATCCTCTATCATGTTATGAACAAAGGTCATTTGCTATTTTCTCTTTATTTCAATGATTATGGATTCAATTTAATCTATGTATGAGTGGATGTATTTCTGTTGACTCTAAATTTGGGGTTATTGTTCATGGGCTAATGTCAACAATTCCCAAACTTATTTTTTAGCTTATATTATTTAAAACTTTCCAAAAAATAATTCTAAAATTTAATCTATCAACTAAAATTTATAAATAATTAATAACATTTCATCTTCACTATAATCTATTTAGAAAATTCTCTATAAAATGTTTCTTTCTTAAATTGCCTTATTTTCAAGAATTTAGAAACTTTAAATTTGTTAATTTTTTTCAGTAATGACAAAAATAATTAGACACTAAGCTTCTTATAGTATTGAAAAACTTGATCGTTGTGTGAACCCTTATGCGACGGGTGGGATCCATGAGGAGCCATGGTGTCAAACTTGATGGTGCTTGTAGATTGAGGTGGGGGATGGCCACCTTTGTGCTTTGCAGGTGGGCACTATCACTATCATTTACCACTAGCTTTAGGAGTTTTCCTATGAATGAACAATGGTAAAGGCCTCAATGATGGTGAGGGCTTTCTCCCGATGTAAGAGTTGACTTTGAAAGGATTCATACTAAGGATTAAGGCTCATGAGAAATTTGAAGACATGTAAATGCAAAACATACCTTTGATGCACATAATTTGGGTCTGGTAGCATATAGTGGTTGATCTCCCACTTGATGTTGTGTAATTTATTGCCATAATCTAACATGGAGTGGTCGTGTTGATTGAGTAAATGACTTGGTGACTAAGACATAGATAAGACTAGCACCATTCTTTTTTGAGTGACTTTTGACAATCATCCCCCAAATTTCACATGCATAGTAGAGAAGTAAAAACTCATCACTAGCATCGGCATATATATTATCGAGGATCCAATAATGAATGATGCCCTCCTACTCCAGCCATTAGTCGTACTTAGTGAGACCATTTTTTTATAGGTGCTTCATAGGCTTCCCTTTGAGTGTAATTTGGAGTTATTTCTACTACTCGAGCAAATTTCTAACATTGAATTAATATTATGAGAGAATTTGAGGCAGATGATAATATCACCGATCACTCAAAGAGATAGCCACAACATTAACTGAAGCTAGAGGGGAGATAGACAAAAATTCATGAGCATGCACGTGGTAGGTGCATAAGCCAAGGAGACCGCAGATAGGCAGCGCAAGTGGTGCAACAAGTGGGTAGCAGGTGCGCATATACAAATTCAAATAGTGGCATTGATGGGCACATGGCAAGAGCATCAATGATAGTGGAAGCATTGATAATCATAAATAAGTGCATATAATTATTAAATCAATTTATATATTTGAGCATAAAATCATGATGAATATGTATAAATTCTTTATAAATTACTCTTAGATCATGTAGAATGATAATTTCTTTACTCTGCATTGACTTTGCACGAATTTTAGGTAATATTTAATGAGCTTACCCACTTGACTTGGAATAGTCAAGTGGTGAATTTCTCATGTCTTCTTGAGCCTTTACTAAGTGCAAAAGTATAAGAAAATTTAAGAAAACTTCTAAGAAGAGAGAAATGAGTCCAAGCCATGATTGAGCTAGCTAGGCCCAATTAATGTAATTGGAGGGTGCCCAAGGTCTAGCAAGCTAAGTAATCATCCTCCATTCATTGTGATGACCACCTCCCACAATTCTAGTAAGTCTTAAATCATGGAGGCAGCTACCTTCCATGTTTGGGAGCAGCCAAGACATGGATCTAATGGAAGGACCCACCTTCCTCATTTTTAACAAGCCTTGAATCATAGAGTCAATTACCTTCCACGATGAGGACAACCATGATGTAGATTTAATAGAGGAAAATTGAAGTTATTATCTAAAACTATATAAACATCCTATTTTGATGTAAATGATAACTTTTCTTCTTGCCACAATAGAGGTTGTTTGAATGAAAATGTGAGTTTGAAGGTCTATTCTTATTTAAGAGTGTATTGAAGGAGAGATCATTGAAGGTAGTTCAAGAGATTAAGGAATTGTGTATTACTCGGCTTAGGAAAAACATATAAAATGAGGTTTGTGTCAATCCATCCCTTGTTATTCATTGTTCTTATCTCTGTAGTTTAAATTAGGAAACTTTTATTATTCTTCTATCTAAAATTATCTAATCTCAGTAAAATCATTCTCTTAGATCATCCACTTTAAATCTTTCATTATAGTTAGTTGTATTCTCCATCTATCTATTTTATTGAACCATCTCTAATCAAAAGCTCCTTCCATTAAATTCTTGCCATCATTATAAGAATAAATTATAATATCTTAATACAATGATACCTTGAGGATCTACCCTTGCTCATCATAAACTAAAAGAGTGAAGTTCTAATAAATATTATTTGTGTGAACTTGATTATACACATGATAATAATTTTACCCATAAATCAACTTCATCAAACATCAATAGTAACATAGATAGAATGGATTAACTTGGCTATAAAAGTGTGGAATCATAGTTGAAGACATACACCAGGGGACACCATGAAAGGGAAGGAAAAGAGATAAGAGAAAATGAGAGTATCTTCTTATAGGATCGAGAAGCCCTTAGCATTTATACAAGAGCCACAAAGGGCAAAAATAGAAAGAAGCATAAAAAACATAATATTTGATAATGATCTACAAAGAAATTTAGGTAAAATCATTATAAACCCAATATCATGAAATTGATAATTTTTATTAAAAATGTATGATTGACTTTGTTTTAGTTTGCCTTAGTAAATGATATAGATATCACCTTAATTGTGTTAAATGTGATTAACCTTCTTGGAACAATATTTTCATTACAAAAAACAATGTATAGGTACTCAATTGACATCTAGATTTTGCGAGAAATAAGCACCCTACATAGACACAAAATATTAAAATTTAAGCTTTATATGGATTTTTAAAAAATCATGAATACATACTCTAAATGTTGCTCCATAAAGATGTGTTTGATTAGGTCCCCATAGAGAAAGATATTAGAGATGTCAAGCTTAGTGTATGTCCATCCTTGATTGATAGTGAGAGAGCAATATACAAATGAAATTGAGGTGAACAAACCAGAGACAATGTCTCTTTGTAGTCAACTCTATATGCTTGAGAGAAGTCATGAGCCACTAGATGTGTTTTGTGTCTATTAATAGTACTATCTAAGCTATATTAGACTGTAAACATTTACTTGCAAGTAATGATCTTGGCTTTGTTGTGAAGTCCATGAGAACTCTCTCTCTCTCTCTCTCTCATTGATGTGAATTAATCATTGTATAATAAATCACGCATATTTAAAATTTATAAAACTAGAAAAGACCAATTCTTAGAATTTTAAATATTTATCAAAGTGAATAAATCAATAGTGGGAAATTTCCAAGTCGATCACATGGATGTAATATAATATTAGATAATATTTTAGAATTTTCTTGAAGGAATACGATTTTTTTATGATTTTTAATTGAATGATAAATATAATCTATTTAATAAATGCGAAAATGAAATAAGACAATGACGTCAGGTGACGTCAGTGCCTGAAGAATACAAATCGGGTGGAAACAGAGTTCCGACCTACGATTCTTTCGTAAGCGATTACTATCAAATTAATAGATCAAATTTAGTTCTGTAAAAGCCTGAAGAATCGTAACTCAAGTACGAAATATATTGGATGTTGAAATCATGCAAAAGATTACTAATTTAAATGAAAATAAAGTTTAAAATAGGAAAAATAGAGTTCCGACTTCGTAGTGGTGATTACCGGAATTCTGCTATTCAGAAAAGAAATCGTGCAATGTCTACGGCCTCGAAGGCTTTCCTTGAATAAAGACGATGTGGGTGATCTCTAGAATTTCTTTCGAAGCCCAAAAATTGGTGGAATGGATCGTCAAATCGTTTCCGGCGCTGTCATCCGGTGGAATAGAAATACGGTGACTTGCAACCCTCCGACGACTGTCACTCGATGGTGTGTTGGAGGAAGGTGGGGTATATCTCAAGGGCTTCGTCCTCAAGTTAGTGCAGCGAGAGGAGGCCTTTTATCGCATTTGGTATGCTCTCAGGAGATGACAACTTGTCTCCCGACAGATCATCCTCTTCCCGGTGACGGCTTGTTTGTTGATCAAGCAGAGATAATTTCTTTGTTGAGTTCGCGATGTTTTGTCCAGAATCCTACACCAATTTTGGCCACGATACTCTACGAATCACGTTGACTAAGTTTTTGTTGAATTTTTGGTGATTTTTGCAGCTTAATCGTTCTTTGGAAATCGTGATTTCTTCACCAATTGTTCGCCTGTGAGAGAGAGAAAGGGGAAAAAGATGAATTAAGTATTATAATGTCCTCAATGTATAACGTCATAAGGATAATTTTATAACAGTCAGTTAGGGGCATTGTTAGTACTTAGAAAATATGTGAGAAAAAGTAAGATGCAAGGTTTAGTCCCACATTAGTTTTCTGGGCAAGTTTCACGCGCATATAATATGGGTGCTTCTTTAACCATCAATAGGTACAAATCACCCGCATGTGTACGAACACTCCTTGCCCCACGCCCCGCTGGCCACTAGTGATGTGGAAGGAGAGTGATGCACACGTCAGCTGCTTGAGCACCTAGCTCACGGTCTACGTCGCCAGCCGCTTGAGCACCTAGCTCACAGTCTGCGTCGCCAGCCGCTTGAGCCTTGAGCTCATGGTTTGGTCCTTAGCCGCTCGAGCCTTGAGCTCCTAGTCCTTAGCCACTCGGTAGCTCCGCCCGACTGGGCCTCTGACTCGCTAGCGGGCTTGGTTGGCCGGTGAATTTTTTGCTTTTTCCTTAAATATTTTTTTTCATTTCTCTCAAAAAAATAAAATTATAAAATCATGTAATTAAGCAAAATTCATATTAATCAACTAGAAACTACTTTTCACGATTTAACATAAAAATAAGTCTATTTATCATGAGTTAAGACTAAAAACATCATCTTACTAAATTATTAACTCATGATAATGAAGACTTATCATACCCTCCAACTTAAGTCATTGTTAGTCCCTCAGCAATAGAATTAAAAATATAATTATCATTCAAAAATTTCAGACATCATATTTCAATGCACAAAATACAATTAGAAATGATGAACCTCTAGATATTTTGAACTATTTTATCAAGTATTGAAGAAAGATATCAAGCACTTAAATGTCTAAACACTCCTTAGAATAACAATATAAAGTTCACTTCTTCAATCTACATCTTTATCACTTCTTTACTTATGAGTATAATTCATAAGATGGTCTAATTATCAAAAATCATCCAAGCATAATATTGATCCTACCTTTCCCTTCCCTATGGCTTGATTTTTGAAGTTTGCACTATATTTCTTCTTTTTTTTTGTGGTGAATAAGTAGCTTTTCCTGTAAACAAATTTCAATAATGAGAATGATGTCTCACACCCTCCATGTGTACTCTTCATTTCCAGGGCTTTCACATTATCCACTTATTTTGCAGCAAGTGTTTCTCATTTTCAAATTTTTTTTACACTACTCATTTTTTTTATTTTTCAAAACAAGTGATTTCTCCTCACAAGTCCTATAGATCAAGGTGTAAAAATCTCCATTAAACTCAAATGATCAATCAAATTTTCTCATCAAGTAAATTCTATCCATCAAGATCATGAAGTGAAAAATCTGTAAAATCAAATCCATATTATATATAATGTATCCAAGGAGTATTCCAACATTTCAGGCTATTCAATCATTCTCTTAACTCAATAATAATCATCCTAATATCCTTTGATATCAATCAATCTAATTGATTTAATTTTTCTGTGCACATAATATGATGTAAAAAATTAAATAGTTCTGACAATTATGCCTCTGTTTCAGTTCTGTCAGTTCTATTTTCAGCAACAATCCATTTGTAAAAATAATAAATCAAAACTATCATTTTCATAATAGTAATTTCAAATTTTAACAATATATGCCTAGGGGTTTGAAATGTGAGAAAATGGTATCTAAAATTTCAAATTTTTGACTATTTTTTTTTTTTTTTCTGTTGGTTTTTGACAGTCTGCACTCTACATTGTTTTCTATTATTTCTAATAGAACTAGGAAATCATCACTATATTTTTTTCGAAAAATTACTCTTATAGATAATGAAAAATTACCAACACATGTTCATGTTCAGTCTACAACATTTAGACTTAATATCTTCATCGCCTTACCCCCCAACTTGAATTTGACATTGTCCTTAATGACACAAATTACAGAAAATATAATTTTCAGTCAAGTATGCATATAAGCAAAATTAAGTACGAAAAATACCGTAATAAAGAATCAAGTTCAAGAACATATAACCTTAGGCTCGCTTTCAATTTCCCACTTCGTCTTACACTCTTCTTATACTTTTATTCTTTTTTTTTTAAAAAGAAGAAAATAATACAAAAAAATAGATGTTGCGAAATTCAACAAAAGTAAAACACTAATTTAAATAAAACCATGGGTTGCCTCCCATGCAGCGTTGAGTTTAATATCTCAAGCTGAACACATTAATCTCATTCTCGAATTTCTTTTAATAATAAAATCTCTTTTTCTATAGGGCATTCATGTTCTATGTAAGGTTTAAACCTCTGTCCATTTACCTTAAAACTATGATCATTTTTAATGTCTCTAATCATTACAGCTCCATGATCATATATTTCTTCTACCACATAAGGTCCTGTCCATTTTGATTTCAATTTTCCTAAAAATAGTTTCAATCTAGAACCATATAACTATACTTTTTGTCCAACTTTAAAATTTTTTTTGCTGATATACCTATTATGAAAGATTTTAATTTTTTCTTTATAAATTTTATGATTTTCGTAAGCTTCATTTCTTAACTCTTTTAATTCATGTAGTTGAAAAATTCTATGCTCACAGCTGATTTTTCATCCATATATAAATTTTTTATAGCCCATAATGCTTTATGTTCTATTTTCATAAGAAGATGACATGGTTTCCCAAAAATGAGACAAAATGGAGACATACTTGTGGGATTTTTATAAGCTGTTCTATATGCCCATAATGTATCTTGTAATTTCATGGGCCAATCCTTCATATCTAGTCTAATTATTTTTCTCAAAATTCTCTGAATTTCTCTCTTTGCTACTTCAACTTGCCCATTTGTTTGAGGATGATATAGAGTGACTATTTTATAGTGTATTCCATTTTTTTTTAATAGTTCCCTAAAATGTCTATTTGTAAAATGTGTTCCTCCATCACTAGTAATCACTTTAGGACATCCAAATCTTGAAAAAATATTTTCCTACACAAATTTCATCACGATTTTATAATCATTAGTTCTAGTAGGAATAACTTCCACCCATTTAGACACATAATCAACAGCAAGCAAGATATATTCATATTTTTCAGTTGATGGGAATGGACCCATAAAATCTATACCCCATACGTCAAAAATTTCAACTACTAATATATTACTCATAGGCATTTTATTTTTTTTACTTAAGTTATCTATAGATTGGCATGATATGCATGTTTTATTGAATTCTATAGCATCTCTAACTATTGTAGGCCAATAAAAATCACATTGAAAAATTTTTGCAGTTGTTTTTCTATTAGAAAAATGTCCTCCACAATTAGATGAATGACACATTTTAAGAATGCTATGATATTCTTCTTCAAGAACACATCTCCTAAGAATTTGATCATTACCCAAGTAATATAAATTAAGATCATGTCAAAAATAATTTTTAATCTTAGCAAAGAAATGATTTTTTCTATTCTTATCCCACTGTTCTGGAATTTTTCCAGAAACTAGAAAATTAACAATATGTGCATACCATGGTGATGGTTGATGTTGAGCTCCCATCAATTACTCATCTAGAAATGCATCTTGTAAAGGTATTACATTTGTTCCTATATCACTTCATCTAGAAAGATGGTTAGTAACAATATTTTCGAAACCTTTTTTATCTTTTATTTCCAAATCAAATTCCTACAACAAGAATATTCATTTTAATAAACGTGGCTTTGCATCTTTCTTATTAAGCAAATATTTTAATACTACATGATCAGTATAAATGATGATTTTAGCTCCTAAAATATATGATCTAAATCTTTCTAATGAAAATACTATAGCTAACAACTCTTTTTCAGTTATAGTATAATTTAATTGAGCATCAGAAATAGTTTTACTAGCATATGAAATTACTATGGGTTTTGACTCTTTTCTTTGTCCTAAAATAGCTCATACTACATAATTTGATGCATCACACATTATTTCAAATGGAAGAGACCAATCAAGAGCTTGTAAAATAGGTGCCTCAGTAGGTAATCTTTTTATTTCAGAAAAAGATTCAAAACATTTCTCATCAAAATTAAAAGGCACATCTTTAGATAATAACATGGTGAAAGGTTTAAAATTTTTTGAAAAATTTTGAATAAATTTTCTATAATAACGTACATGTCCCAAGAAAGATTTAATCTATTTTACTGAATTTGGGGGTTACATTTTAGATATAATATCAATTTTAGATTTATCTACCATCAAACCTCTTTCACTCACAATATTTCCTAACATAATTCCTTCTCTAACTATAAAATGGGATTTCTCCCAACTCAAAATTAACTTTTTCTCTATACATTTCTTCAACACATGTTATAAATGATTTAGGCATTCATGAAATGATTCACCAAAAATAGAAAAATCATCCATAAAAATTTCAAGGCATTTTCTAGTCATATCAGAAAAAATAGACATCATACATCTTTGAAATGTAGCTAGAGCATTACATAATCTAAAGGGCATGCGTTTAAAAGCAAAAGTACCAAATAGACAAGTAAAAGTCATTTTTTCTTGATCTAAAAGATTTATATAAATTTGATTATAGTCAGAATATCATCTAGAAAATAAAAGAATCTTTTTCCAGCTAGTTTTTCAAAAATTTGACTAGTAAATGGTAGAGAAAAATGATATTTTCTAGTTACTGAATTTAATTTTTTGTAATCAATACAAACCCTCCAACCAGTGGTTAATCTTGTTTGTATATCTTCCCTATTTTTATTTTTTATAACTGTGATTCTTGATTTCTTTGGTACTACTTGTGTAGGACTAATCCATTTACTATCTGAAATAGGATAAATAATATCAGCAGCCAACCAGTTTAAAATTTTCCTTTTTACCACTTCCATCATGTTAGGATTTAATCTTTTTTGTGGTTCTCTACTTGGTCTAACTCCTTCTTCTAAATATATATTATACATACACACATTCATATCAATGCCTCTAAGATCATCCATTTTCCAACCAATAGCTTTCTTATTTTTTCGAATTACTTCTATTAATTCTTCCTCTTGCTCATTATTCAAATCAGTTGTAATAATGACAGGGAATGAGTTATTTTCCTCCAAAAATACATATTTTAAATTTGAGGGAAGAAGTTTTAGCTCTAAATTCGTGTGATCTTCTTCCTTCTTCTCCCCTATATTTATGTTTTCGATTTCCTTTAATTCTTCTGTCACACAATCATCAATAATATCTAGACCATCAAAATTATCTAAAAATTCTAAAGTATGACAATCATACACTTGAGATTTCTTAAGATCATTTGATACCTCAAAGATTTTAATTTATACTGATTGATCTCCACATGAAATTTTTGTAATACTTGTGGGGAAATCAATATTCATCTTTGCTGTATGCAAGAATGGTCTCCCTAAGATGATTAGGGTGTCATAAAATTGTCCATTAAAATCCATTTCCAGCACTACAAAATCAGTTGGAAATTTACATCCTTTCACTGTTACTATCACATTTTTAAAATACCTTTAGGATTTTTAATTGATCTATTAGTAAATTGTAATATGGTAGTAGATGGTTTAAGATTAGAAATATAAAATTTATCATAAATACTTGCATGCAATAAATTAATACTAGCACCGATATCAAACAATATATTTTGAAAAATAAATCCACCAATATCACATGAAATTAAAGGAGCATCAATATCTTTTGATTTATATGGAACTTGATTTAATAATAAAACACTAGCATGCATAGATAATTTTTCTACTCTAAGTACTTTTTTTGGTGTACACATTTCTTTTAAAACTCTAGTATATTCAGGAATATGTTCAATTGCAGTAAGTAAAGGAAGACTAATTTACATATCTTGTAAAATTTTCTTTATTTCTTCATTATGTTCCTTTTTCTTTCTTTGTCTAGGTTCTAGAGCTTTAAGAAATGGAATTTTCGTTCTTTCTTTCAGATTTTCATTGGTAGAATCTAAAAGTTTTTCATTTTCTTTTTCTTAATTTTGTTTTGGACTGTCCACCTTTTCTTCTTCTTCTATTATTTGAGGATAAGGATTAGGTAAAATTTTTTCACTCCTTAATGCATTTATTGTCCTGACATTATCATTTCGTGAGTTTTTTTCTATGTTCATGTCACTAGACTCTCTTTACTGAAATCCAATAGTTAAGCATTTTCCTAGATTTTCTATGGGTTGACTATGTAGTTGTCCCTCTTCTCTCTTATTCCCAAGAGCCTCTATAATTTATTTTTGTTGCAACATCATTTGATTCATAGTTTGTTGCATCATTTGACTCATTTGCTACATCATTTACATAGCATTAAGTTGAGTATGAGAGGGCTGAATTTTTTGAAATATATTTTTTTGTTTTGGACGAAATTCAAAATTTAAATTGGATCTAAGTGCTTTTAGATTTTGAATATTATTTAGGTCTCTCCATAAAAAGTTATTCCTCATATTATGATTATAAGAATTAAGAAAGTCTCCCTATTTCTATTAAAACCGTGGGTTACTTGTACTTATTCTTGTATAAGCTGAAATGATAGATCTAAATTATAACATTGACATTTGAAATGCTCATTTTCACTATGCATAGGATATGAATTATTTGAACTAAATGGAAGATTAGGAAGCTTCTGAAAATTCTCAATAAATACATCAAGCTTATCTAATTTTTTTATTAATCTGATTAACCTCATTTCTTATATTAGAGTCATCTTAATGATGGAATTCATACATTCCTCTCCTCTTATCCCTATCATATAACTTAAAAGAGGCTTGATCTCTCAAATTTTCACTTAAATTTTCATAAAAGCTATAAATCTCATCAGGGGTCTTTTTCATAAATGCTCCTCCATATATAAAATCAACCATATCCCTATGTTATTCTAATAATCCATCATAAAAAATTATATTGAGCTGCCACTTAGGTATAGTATGATGATGACATTTTCTAAGTAAATCTTTGTATTTTTCTCATGTTTCATGCAAAGTTTCTCTTGACCTTTGAGCAAAACTCTATATATATTTTCTCATGTTTTGAGTTTTTCCTAAAGGGTAAAATTTTCGAAGAAAAGCCTATTTTATATCTTTCTAACTAATTAATTCTCTATCTAAAGTAGATAGTCAATAACTAGTCTTGTCCCTAAGTGTATGAGGAAATAATTTCATCTTAATAATTTTTGTGTAACTTGAGGAAGATTAACTAAATCACATACCATATGAAATTTTTGTAAATGCTGATGAGGCTCTTCTAAAGATAATCCATGAAAATTATGAAGCATTTAGAAAATTCTTAAATTTATTTTGAATTTAACAGTGGGTGCTAATGGACCTCTAATATTAGATGCTCTTTGAAATGAATTAGGGATATAATGATTTTTCATGACCATATGATTGTTCTCAGTTTGACTTGTGCTATCTTTAAGATCCATCGAAATTAATTTTTCTTTAGAATTTTTTATTTTAGGCAAGATAATGAGAGGATTCTCTAGTCTTGGATGTAAAGATCTTCTACCATGTAAAAAAATAAATAAATTCGAGGTAAAAAGTTTAATAATTGTTACCCTCCTTTAGTTTGCTCCTATCCTTGCTCTATTGCTCTTCATGCTACTCTCTCTTTTTTTTTTCTATAAGACAAAATATAAAAACAAGAGTTATATTTTTTTATATTCTAAAAAATAAAAAATTATCAAATATTATATAATACATCCTCGACAACGGTGCCAAAATTTGACGTGAATTAATCATTGTATAATAAATCACGCAAATTTAAAATTTATAAAACTAGAAAAGACTAATTCTTAGAATTTTAAATATTTATCAGAGTGAATAAATCAATTATAAATCGATAAAAAATTCCAAAAATAGTGGGAAATTTTCAAGTCAATTACATGGATGTAATATAATATTGGGTAATATTTTAGAATTTTCTTGAAGGAATACAATTTTTTTATGATTTTTTAATTGAATGATAAATATAATCTATTTAATAAATGCAAAAAGGAAATAAGGCAATGACATCAGGTGACGTCAATGCCTGAAGAACACGAATCGAGTGGAAATAGAGTTCTGACCTACAATTCTTTCGTAAGTGATTACTATCAAATTAATAGATCAAATTTAGTTCTGTAAAAGTCTGAAGAATCATAACTCAAGTACAAAATATATTGGATGTTGAAATCGTGCCAAATATTACTAATTTAAATGAAAATAAAAATTTTAAATAGGAAAAACAAAGTTCCGACTTCGCGGCGGTGATCGTCGAAATTCTATGTGTTTAGAAAAGAAATCGTGTAATGTCCACAACCTCGAAGGCTTTCCTTGGAGAAAGACAATGTGGGTGATCTCTAGAACTTCTTTTGAAGACCAAAAATCGATGGAATGGATCGTCAAATCATTTCCGACGGTTGTCATCCGGTGAAACGGAAATACGGCGACTTGTAGCCCTCCGATGACTATCACTCGACGGAGGTGTGCTGAAGGGAGGTGGGGTGCATCTCAAGGGCTTCGTCCTCAAGTCAACATAGCAAGAGGAGGCCCTTTATCACATTTGGTATGCTCTCAAGAGATGGCAACTCATATCTCAGTGGATCATCCTCTTCCCGGTGACGGCTTGTTCGTCGATCAAGCAGAAATGATTTCTTTGTTGAGTTCGCGATGTTTTGTCCAGAATCCTACACCAATTTCAGCCACGATACTTTGTGAATCGCGTTGACTAAGTTTTTGTTGAATTTTTGGTGATTTTTGCAGCTTAATCGCTCTTTGGAAATCGTGATTTCTTCACCAGTTGTTTGCCTGTGAGATAGAGAAAGGGGGAAAGATGAATTAAGTAGTATAATGCCCTCAATGTATGACGTCATAAGGATAATTTAATAATAGTCAATTAGGGGCATTGTTAGTATTTAGAAAATATGCGGGAAAAAGTAAGGTGCGGGTTAGTCCTACATCGGTTTTCTGGGCGAGTTTAACGCGCATATAATATGGGTGCTTCTTTAGCCATCAATAGGTACAAATCACTTGCGTGTGTACGAACACTCCTTACCCCATGCCCCGCTGGCCACCGGTGACGTGGAAGGGGAGTGATGCACACGTCAGCCGCTTGAGCGCCTAGCTCGCGATCTATGTCGCCAGCCGCTTGAGCCTCGAGCTCGCGATCTAGTCCTAAGCCACTCAAGCCTTGAGCTCGCGGTCCTTAGCCGCTCAACAGCTCCGCCTGATTGGGCCTCCGACCTGCTAGCAGGCCCGGTTGGCCGGTGGATTTTTTGCTTTTTCCTTAAATATATTTTTTTTCATTTCTCTCAACAAAATAAAATTATAAAATCATGTAATTAAGTAAAAATTCATATTAATCAACTAGAAATCACTTTTTACGATTTAACACAAAAAATAAGTCTATTTATCATGAGTTAAGACTAAAAATATCATCTTACTAAATTATTAACTCATGATAATGAAGACTTATCACACACACACAAATGTGTATGTATGTATATATAGAACTTTACTCATGAAGGTTATAATTATATAAAACTCTTGTCTAATGTGGTGAGAGGGTCTCATGTGTATATAGAGGGCTTCTCATATATGCTGAATTATCTTGAATGCTTAGATGAGAAATAATGAATATTATGAATCTATTATTTTTAAAAAATTAACCTAAATTCTAATAAAATGCCATGTCATTTGATGCTGTCAATATCATCTATTGGATAGAGACCTAAAGACCTAAAGATCAACTTTCCATTTTTAGAACTTTTCATCTTTATAACCTTTTATTTTTAGATCCTTTCAACATCTCATTCAATTTCTATTTTTAGATCTCCCATATTTAGAACACTTTTATATTTGACACTTCTTATATTTAGGTCTTATCCTTTCTTTATTCCCTTTCTATTTTAGACACTACTTTCTATCTTTACCACCTTTTATAATCTTATTTCATTCTATTTTAAGCCTCTTCCTATTTGTGACACTTTCCTATATTTATTTCCCTCATAGTTTTTAAATTTCATTTAAAATTTAAAATTAGAGCCTTTTCATAGGCTCTGGCTTATTTAAGAATACCCCCATATAGCCCAAAGGCATTCAACTTATTTTATCAATATAATTTTGTGAGTTTCTTCTCATTGAGAGATTCTCTCTTTTGATGGTGGACTCGAGCATCCCTAAGGACCCAAGAAATCAATTTTTTGAATTTGTGGATTCAAGATCAAACATTGTGAACTTAAGGGACATATCTTCTTCATTTTGTGGATTCAAGATGAGAAGTCTCTGTCACATATCATGATTTTTGAGGATTCAAGTTGTGATTTCAACCTCTCCTCCGCTAATTTTGTCATCAATTCTTCTAGAGAGTTGAACACTATAGTTTTGTTCTGTCATCATTAATGGCTGCATAAATCCCAATGAAATATTGTTAGGTATATACGAGGTTCACAGGAAGAATAATAGCTAATGATGTTTTACTAAGAAAAAAATCAAATTTACAATTAAATACTTCTCATATGTTGTCTTCTATTCATATTATATCTTTGATGGTATTTTGATGTTGTCATAGAAATGGGTCAAAGTTGTTAGATATCCTTGTAAGATTTGAACACCCACTATCTTACCATTTTACCAATCTTAATTCATGACAATTCAAAATCTTTGAATTTCATTGCACCTTTTGTCATATTCTATTTTTTTTGAAATATAATGTAAACCTGACAGATTTAGGTCCAAGAATTGTCTGAATGATTGGGAGACAGCCTCACTTACACTTTGAACTGTGATACCATTTCTCGATTTTATTCCAAGACCTTGATTTACCATGATTGTGATGATTAGGCTTGTCATAAAAACTTCTCAATAATAAGTTGTCATAGATTGGATCTGTTCATCCGATGAACCAAACAATTCTCAAGCGCGCGTCACAGATAGATGCAGCAGGGCAGGCGATGGGGGCGAGAGAGAGAGAGAGAGAGATGACTCCCGAACTATTGCGGCCTCTGCTTGAGTCGGCGCAATTCGTCCACCAGCTCGTCGATTTGGCGGTAGGAATCGCCGCCTTCCCTCGTGGTCTCCGCGGCCTCTCGTCGGAGCTCCAGGGCCCTGGCCCTCTCCGGAGACGCCGACCCGTCCACTGACTCGGCGATGACCCGCGCCAAATCGTCCGGGTCGGGGACCGAGTCCGCCCTCTCGCAGGCCCTGATCCCGACTCCGAGCTCACCCAGCAGACGGGCGTTGTAGAACTGGTCCGCCGTCATCGGCCACAGCAGGAGGACGACTCCGGCGACGATCCCCTCCAACACCGAGTTCCACCCGCAATGAGTCAGGAACGATCCCACGGCGGGGTGATTCAGGATCGCCGCCTGCGGGGTCCACCCCCTCAGCACCAACCCCTTCCCGGCGGTCCTCTCCTCGAACCCCGCCGGCGGCTCCGCCCCCAGTAGGCCCCACACGAACCCGGCGCCGCTCCTCTCCAGCGTCGCTGCCACCGCCGCCGCCTGAGCTGCCGTCAGCCTGGCCTGGCTGCCGAAGCAGACGAATACCACCGACCTCTCCGCCCGCCCGTCGAGCCAGGCCAGCACGCCGTCGCCACCGCCGCGGTCGGCGGCGCCGCCAGGGGGGAGCAAGGGCCCCACGGCCCAGACCCGGGGGTGGCCGAGATCTGCCCGCAGGTGGCGCAGATGCGGCGCTTCCATGGCGGTGAAGGAGTTGAAGACGTAGCCCCAGCTGGAGATGTTCTCCAGGAAGCCCCTACGGACGAACTCCCAGGACTCATCCTCCTCGCGGAAGGCGCGGAAGGTCGGGGAGAGCTGGTACCAGGGGTAGACGGGAGCGCCGGGGAGGGAGGAGAAGGAATAGGGGGCCTCGTCGGAGCCTGGCGGCGGGGGCGGGGGCATCTCGCGCCAGAGGCAGTGGACGACGGAGAGGGTGGCAGCGCCGGAGGGGCAGAAGACGAGGCGGGGGATGCGGAGCTCGGCGGCGGCGGCGCGGGTCCAGCCGAGGAAGAAGTCGGAGATGATGGCATCGGGGGGGCGGGGAGCGGAGCGGGCCCAGCGGAGGAGGGGGCCACGGAGGTCGGCGAGGGCGATCATCATGGCTGGGAAGTACGGCTGGGGGAGGCCCTGCGTGTTCTCAACGCCGGCGGGGAGGGAGGGGTGGGAGGGGAAGGGGAGCACGAGGGGTGCTACGGCGGGGCAGCGGGATAGGAGGGGCTGCAGCAGAGGGGCGTTCTTGGGGGTCACCAGGACCGTGACGGAGAGCCCTCGCAGCGAGAGTATGTGGGCGAGGTCCAGCAGCGGGATCATGTGCCCCTGCGCCGGGAAGGGGAACACCAAGATGTGCGGCGGCGGCGCCGCCGCCCCCTCGCCACTGTTGCCCCCGCCTTCCCCGTCCGCCGCCGAAGAAGCCATGCCGAAACAGACGAGCCAGAGACTGATGGGTGTGGTTATATTAAAAAGAGCGATTCCGGTTGCCCGGTGCTGGCATGATCTCATTATACGTGCACAGGGATGGGCCATTGAAATGGAAGAGGGTAGAAGAAACCAAAGGTGGAGAAGAGGCATGGCTGTGAAAGACGAGCACGGGAATAAAATAATGACTGGCCAGGAACCCCTCTCGAGGTTTAGTAAGACCTAACTGTTTCGAGGAGAACCGGAGGGGAGTTCCGCTTCTCTTCCCCAGACTGTTAACAAACAAAAATTGTCTTTTTTTCCTTTTTTTTTCATCGTATCTCTATGATGGGATCGTACTTTAGATTTTCGCCAAGGTTTCAGACGGAAAGGAGGGAGGCGCCCCAGAGCTCACTCTGCTTGCCACGTGGCTGTCCCATAATATGACAGCTCAGCTCGCTCTGTGTCTCGGTGTGAGAGTAGAAGACGTCTGTCTAAACCCATCCAGAAGCCCAAGCCGAGAAGGACTTGATTGATCGACCAAACAATACCATAAATAGAAAAGCCAAGGAACTGTGAGCTGATATACTTCCAAGGCCAATCATTTGAATGGCTATCATCTGAAAAAAAACCTGATGCTGACGATGTTCGACTTGAACTTTTATTTTATTGAAGCAAATATCCATGAAACATGTGAGTAAGACGATTGTCTTGAATTTCACCAAAAATAAAAAAAAAAGGTTCATCAACATACGAAGGATGTCACACAGGCGAGTTGTGGTATGAAGATCTGATCTTGGATTCCAATAAAGACACATACCTAGCCAGCACTGAAACCGCAGCTTCAAACTCCGTCACCTGTTTGTCTATCAACTCGATCTGCTGGACGTGGGCCTCGAAGCTGATGTTCTTCCTGTTAAGTTGCTCGACGAACAATCTTAATCCGGCGGCAATGTCGCCAAAACCCTGGTACTCCTCAGCCACTCTGAGGTTCATCTTCTCCAGAAGCTCCAGTGAGTTGCTCATACCCTAATCAGAAGATCATGGCAATCAAAGTGAAAGAAAAAGAGAGATTCTGTCAAAAGTCTGTCCTGATACCAAGATTGGCGACTGAGACTGATAGGAAGAAGAAAATATTGAGAATTCTGATGTGGGTTTTGTGCCAAATGTAGAAAAAGATATTTATCATCCATAGCCTAAGCTGACCCGTGTTCTTAGGATATGACATATTTATGCTCGTGGCGACGATGCAAAATAAGACAAAGAGTTATTCCCAAATTATTTGATTACCAGACGGTAATTAAACCTTCTACTCATTAGGATGCATATGGCCAGGGAGAATAATGTTAGGATCAAATGAGAAAAATGATGGAAATTTTTAGGTTGCCTTTGTATATTAAAAAACCGCCGCATTTGAAAATAACATTGCTATTGATCATGGTTAGCCTCTAAGTCGTAATTTGACGTTAATTTGAGGTCAACTTAGCCTCTAAGTCGTAATTTGAGGTTAATAGAAATGTAATCGTTTGAAATCACAAAGAAGAAATAAAAAGAGTTGTATGAGGAACTTGTCAGTCGGATTAGCATCCGTTGATTGACCTCAACAAGTAACCCACAAACAAAGGCTATCAAGGATGCTCGACAGGACAACGGCTGACCCCTAAGCCCTGCCAATCAAAAGCTCGGGCAGGCCCCAAATGGCCAAAGCAACAGAGCCAAAAACTAACTGGAGGGCTCTGAGTTTCAGCTTGATGTTACCATATTGTGAAGATGATTACTTTTCTTCTTCTTCTTCAACAGAAAAGCTGTGATGACTGCCTTTTCTGAGGCCTAATGTTCTGTGATTGAGAGAACTACGATATTGCATGTGATGCGAAACTACAGCCTGCCGCGTATCTACTAAACTAGTATGGTTGCCTGAGCTCGAGAAACAATAGATAAAAGGGTCGAATAAGCTGCAAGAAAGGTATCTAAGATCTCATTTTCACCAGAATAAGCGGCATGAAAGAGTTGAATGAAGATGTGCTATGCCACCAGGTAAGGATGATACGACCCAGGGAGTCACCTCTTCTAGAGAGCGTTCTGTGTAATTGGGGAGGAGGGGCGAGGTTGTATTCTGAGCCACTTATGTCAAGAATTAGGGCTCAGGCCGCGGGGGAAGGGGGACACTTCTGAGCAGAATCGAAGGATAGTCACTTGAAGAGCCTCTGGTTATCTCCTTTCTTGTTTGTTTTCTCTAACTCTCAATCTAGATCTTCTCTAGCCTCGTGCGTCTGTTCTGTGTGGGTCGTATCAGAGGATGACGAGTTTCAGTAAGAGCGGTACGCGAGCAAATTCCCAATCCAACGCGAGAAACAACCGATCTACCAGGAACTAAGCAAGGAGACGAATAAAACGCACAATATTGATAATGTGACGAAGTTTTACACAGTGTGAAAAAATACGAACTCTACCTCTCGATTGTCTTGAATGAACTCCAGACGGATGAGGATCGTGAACCGGAGAACTCGATTAAGCCCCATCCCCGATCAACAAAACAAGACGAGCGGCATGCCGGATGAAAGCTAGATCTGAGGAATGACACGGCGACTGAGAATCCACACGCGAGCGGCTTCAAAGAGGGCTCGAGGGAATCCTTAGGTCGTCATACTGGCGCTAAATCGTAGGGTAACGGAGAGGAGGCAGCGAGAGACTTCGGAGAGCTCAGGAGGGGGGAGAGTGACCTGGAGGTCGCCATGCACCATGGCGGAGACGTTGTTGAACAGATCGGCCAGCGCTTCCGCGAGCTGGTCCTGGTCCCGCACCTCTCCCCTCTTCCCATCTTCGGCCATGGCGGTAGGGACCGGCCGACTCGGAAGCTTGCCTTGCCAAACCGCCCGAGTTTGTTGGATCGGGTCCCCTGCTCTGTTAGTGGACTGGGCCAGCCAAGTGGTCTTAAGGAAGCGGTCGCCCATAAAAAATAATAAATTTGGAGAATTAATGATTTTTATGTAAATTGAAATCTGGGTAAAGGTCTTGTTGGGCTTGGTCAGCCCATGCATGAAAACTACACTTGGAACAAGTTATGATGAGATTTATATATTTAAAAATAAATAAATAAAACGATTGTCTAACTCAACAAAAAATGGGAAGCATATATTTCACATAAATCGTTGAATAAAAAAATACTTATTTCTTAATAAATTAAGCAACCAGTTAAAAATACATATATGTACACACCTAGCGTAAATGTATTGTAAGTTCATTTGAGCTAGCTAAAAATTAATATTCAACGTAATAAATTTAGTCATGTTTATGCAAAAAAATTGAGTATGACTTCAATTATTAGAACTCATCAATGATCTCATTCAAGATATGAAGAATCAATATTGTCAACTTAAAGATTTTAGAAATCATTGATGATTTCTAATAGTATGTTCTTCATTAGGTTCTTGTTATTATTCTATTTACATTTTCCTCAATCTTAATACATTATTTTGAGTCCTATCAAGTGGTATTGAAGCACATGATGTCAAGAAACAAGATGAAATATGAGAATTTATAGAATGACATTGAAGTTCCTATGGAGATGATGCGCATGAACTCATTGTGGTTAGCCTCATTAGAAAATAAAAGACAACAAGATTTTCCACCCTCAATGGCTCAAATTCTACAACACATATGCAACAAAGAGTCACCAACAAGGCAAAAAGAAGATAATATGATAGTAGGAGGAGCCACTAGAGAGACAATGAGGGAAGGAGTTGATACAGTGGGCAATTTGGCAACATTGATAAGAATGCACATGACTTCAAGAACCTAGGGGTAGACCTCTTTTTGACAAATTAATTGAGAGTAGGGATCATTGGTCATAGTCATGGTTGCAGACCGAATATAGGGTGTGACCTAAAATCTGGTCATAGTCACAATCACAATCTAGTTAGGGTCTTTGGCCTTGACTTGACCTATGACCTATAAATTATTACATTATTTTTAATTAAATTAATGTATATATTATTTTTAATATATATATATATTTAATGAAGGAAGATGAAATCAAGTGAAAAAAAGATGTGAGTCATACATCTAATGAAAGAAGTTACAGTAAACTAAAATATTTAATTACATCCATATAATTGTGTTACATTTGAAACATAAATAATTTAAACCATCTAAAATAAGAAAAAAGTTTAATATTTAAATGAGCAGAAGAGAGGGAGAGGAGAGGAGGGAGAGGTTGAGGAGAGGGAGAGGGAGAACGAGGGAGGGAGGGAGGGAGGGAGGGAGCCCTAACCTGGACAAGTGCAAAACAAAGAACCAGAGCCAACAATAGAGGAGGGGGAAATGAGCAAGAGAGAGGGAGAGGAGAGCTGGTGATGGGTTGCGCCTCCCAATAAAGACTCAACTCGAGCCTCCAAATAAAGGTCTCACTCAAACCAAAGGTCTGGTCACTAGTATGAAGACCATGACTGACCAAAGGTCTGGTCAAAAATTTTTCGTGACTAGTAGTCATGGCCTAGTCTCGTCCAATCTAGTCTAGTCAACCAATCACTAGTCATGATTGTCGATCCTTAATTGAGAGTAGTTGGGGTGGATGTTGACGAAATATTTCACTTTTTAGAGAGAGAAAATACCAATTGTTAAAAGATATTTCAAAGTATAAGAAATTAGTGATAGCGATAAGATGAAGATTGCAACAGATTATTCAAATGAAGAACCCTTAATGTGATATAAGTGGGTTGATGCAAGGGATTCTTTTAAGAACCTGCGGTATGTAAGGCAATGACTATGCAAAAGAATTAGATCTCAACTAGTAGAGACATTATGATAGTAACTACTAGATATTGAGCAATGTGGCACAATAGTTGAATATAGAAAGGAGTTTTAAACTATTATCAAGTTCAATGTACAAAATCTTAGAAAAGACATTATTAAGTTAAAAGTGTTAGAGCCATGAATGCTTTATGTTTCGATGATGAAAAAATCACTTAAGGTTAATTTAGAGTAATCACAATCAATGAATTATGCTTCAATAATATTTTTATGTCATTGAATGTTAAATGCATCATAAAGAAATATATAATATGAACTATATTGTAATATGTATATCTTACATATGAAGCATGAATGTCATGCTACTAAGTATGTAATTGATAAGCTAAGTAATGAGTGAACATTTCATGATATGAATCTAAGTGTATAAATTATAAAATTATGAGAAATATATAATATTACATGTTGCTATGCGAAAATATTATTATTTTACATAAATCATGACAATAAAGGGAGTAATGATTTCATCAAGCAAATCAATGAGTTTTGATAAAGTAAAATATGAATATGAAAGCTAAATCAGGTATCTATAGACCATGATTTTACTTTATAAATTTATGATGATTTAAATATCAATTTAGTTGAATTATCAATTAAGTGTCGAATTCATAAAAAATAATGAATATTATATCAAACGTATGTTGAAAATTGTACATGTCAATCTCTACATATAAGTTATTTGAAATATTGAGAACAAAGTTCATGATGCATAATTGCATCTTATATCTTGTTTGACTAAATTTAGATTTTTTTAGTATAAGAAATCATTACTTCTATAAGATACGTCATATTAGGTTCACAATAGAGTTATCAAATTTTTATCGGGTCTATGTGAACTTACTATTATCAGATATGAACGTTAAGTCCTAAATGATTCATGTGTTGGTTTTCTTAGATGATATTAAAAATACCTAAAGGACATATCATATTATATTCATGCAAGTTTTGAATTTAATGATATTTAATGTGAATCTAGTCATTGGAGATCATAAGAAATCTATGAATAGTTTTCACCTGATTTATCTATAAATATCGTTAATTTCTAATAAGAAAAATTAATTCTTAATGACTATATTTATTCTTCTATATATTATTTCTCTATTATGGTGATTTTTGTGTAGTTATTTCAAGAGGAGGAGAGAGAGAGGATTTATTAGCTGACTATGTATTGATTGAAGAAGTAGTATTTTTGAGAGGAGTATTTAAGATATTTTTCTATCCTTTAACTACACTTAAAGATAAACCTTCAAATGTGTGTACCAGCTGACAACAATAGTAAAAAGATAAAAAAATATACTTGGAAAATATTCATCTTCCACTATTGTAATAGTCCAAAGCATTCAAAAATTATCTATTAGGAATACCCATGATAGTCAAGTATTATATTTGTGAGTTATTGTTAGTGATTATTTTTGTAATTACTTTGGGAAATTGTCTCATGAAAACAATGATGTAGGCCTCATAGAGCCATGAATTTAGAAGAAAATTTTAAGGAAAAATCATAGGGGAGCTGATTTGGTGAAATCAATGGTTATGATTTAAGTGATCTGATAGTGAAACCCAAAGACAAAAAATTCCCTTTGAGAGTGGATATAGGCTGATGTCGAACCACTATAAATTATATTTTTTATGATCACAACCCAATAAGGATCATCCCAATAAAAAAAGAGGAAGAGTTTGACAAGAGAAGTATTTCAAAGAGAAAAAAAGAAGATCAATAAATTGTCCCCTCATTGATCCTCACTAGCCTAAAATCTAACAAAAAAGGACACAATGAAATCATGGATACATCTCATATCATGAAGGAGAAAAATAACACAATCTAAAG
Organism: Spirodela polyrhiza; assembly: GCA_024713555.1. Lineage (NCBI taxonomy): Eukaryota > Viridiplantae > Streptophyta > Magnoliopsida > Alismatales > Araceae > Spirodela > Spirodela polyrhiza. Next base: position 4,861,358 of record CM046538.1, on the reverse strand, counting down.
TATGGGGAACCAAAAAATCTAAAGTGAAAAATCACTTCTGATAAAAGGAAGAGATTGTCTCTCATAGAATTATAGTGGTAGGAAAGGGGACAAACAAATCATTTTTCTTGTGATAAGAAATTTTAACTAGGGATATGTGTGACAGAAAACTACTACTCATTTTAGTTATGAAGATGAATAAGAATTAGAAATGATACATAACAATTCACATCACTCTAGACACTTGAGAAATAAGCATAGTAGAAACTCTCATCAAATGGCAAGGCTTACCGACATTAGAAGTTATGTAGGACTCATCAACAACCTTTGATTTCCATACTTTTACCATGGAAATAAGATGAAATTATTATGGCGAAGGGGGAGGGAGGGAGGAGGGGAGTGAGATAAGGGGAATATTGTTAGGCTTGAAATTGTTGAGTCTATTACCAATCTCATTACTTGAGTTGTTTTCATTAATAGAGGGAAAGGTAAGTCATGGGCAGAGGGACCCTCACTATGAGGAGTTTTATAAGAAGTTTTTGAGAAAGTAGGGTGCTCTCAAATGTGTTTTTGTAGGACCAAACCTATTCTTTCTTTTCCCATTTCTATTTTAACATTTTCTTCCTTAGATTCTTGTTTTTCTTCTGTCTACATTTCCCTTGGTTTCAATCTTATCGAAATTATGTGGCATTTCCCCAGCCTTCAATTAAGAAAGAAATTTTATCTTAGTTGTTGTATTTACCTAAATTTTATTTTCAAGAAGAGGAAAATGATTGGCACCATCCCAATTATTGTCTATGATTGTAGGAGCTAGGTGCCTCACAAACAAAACATGTACCATTGATATGACTCCAATTTTGAAGCTGACTTATATATATGTTTTAAGATACTTATCCTTTTTACAACTGGCTAAGAAATTCAGATTTAAACTTTTAGTTTCCACTATTTGTGATGTCAGGAGAAATAGAGGAAATACAAGGACTTATATTATCAATCAACAATCATAAGTTCACCCCATCATGAAAGGTTGTGATGTTTCGATGATTCATGGCTGTATAAATAACAGTGTTAATCATAGTGATTTCCAAGTATATTTATGCAATTTTTTAGCTTTAAATGAATCAAGAAATTTCAACTTAAGTTGTATTTACTCAATTTTTATTTTCAAGAGAGAAGAATGACTAATATAATCTTAATTGTTACTCAAATGTTGTAAGAACTAGATGGTTAACTTGGAGGGCATGTGCTATTAGAATGATTGTGATTTAGAGGACTATTTATTTAAACTTATATGCCACTTTTCTCTACTTTAATAAGTTAAAATTTTATTTTAGCTTATTATATTTACTATTTTTGTGATTTTAGGTAGATGGGAGAACAGTATAGCCATCATTATTGATCAAAGAATGCAAACATAAGATAATCCATTACAAAAAAAATGATGTTTTAGTGACATAAATAAATTATAAATTATTAGAGCCATGAAGGTAATACATTTTGATGATGAAAATCAATTAATAAAAATCAAATTATACTTAAATGTTGAGTCTACTCCATACATAGAAGAATTTAACTATCCAAGTACAATGCCTAAGATATAATCTTTAAGTATATAGATGATAGCTCAATAAATATATTAAAAACTTGTGATGTGAAATAACATACTTTAATTATTTCATCCTATAGAATTATCATTTTATATATTGTTGTGGAAGATATTTTTATTTATTGAAACTATCACAATCAAAAAAGAAATGAATAGAGCACTTAAATCAATAAGATTTTGTGAAGTAAAATATGAGTATAGAAGATATCTCAATTATCTAGAAACTAATTATTTTAATCCATTATTTTCAAATAGATTTTACATTGAATCAAATGAATATTCTACATACTTTAATTTCTACCGAAAATGTTATTTAAATATTTTTGAATATATGCAGAAAATCATAATATATATCTTGATCAATGAAGTTATGATATGAGACATTAATATCATGATTTGAGATGTCTAATTAAATTTAATGCTTTATTTGATAGAACTCCGATCAGATTTGAATGTGAAATTATTACCTTATTAAGATAAATCTTATCAATTTTACTCTAGTCACTATCATATTTGTTGTCATGTATTCAAGTAAACTGATTTGATTTGGATACAAAAATTATGAAATAAATGATTCATGTATTAGTTTTCCTTCAAAGATAACTAAAATTTTCAAAAGCAACGTATTGTTTCATCACAATTTGATTAATTATATTTAGTAAATTGATATGTTAGAAGGTTGCAAAAATTGAGAAAGTGTGTACATAGTTTATCTATAATATCATTAATTTTTAATATAAAAATCAACACTCAATGACTATTTGCATTGTCTCTACCACCTTTACTTTTGTGCTAAGTCTTTCATGAAATATATTCAAGAAGAAAAAGAGAAAAAGCTGACAATTGTGTGTTCTTCATGAAGACATCAAGTTGAGGTGCACATACAAGCATTGAAGCCTCTCCTTGAGTTGATCACAACAGCAAGCCTTCAAGTCTATCGTCAGAAATCTGAGAACTAATGAATAAACCCAAAGAATCAATATCATCATCCTCTACATAAGAAATTCAAAGGATAAAAAGTCCATATTTTGGAAAGAACTCATAAAAAAATTATTTCTAATTTATTGACTTGTGATAATATTTTGTATTGATCATCTGTGGGACTTGTCACCTAAACCAACTATTGAGCCTCACAAATTTATGAATTTAGAAAAAAAACTTATATGTGAGATTCTATGAGAGTTGAGTCATTGTAGTAAGCCATTATGATCATATAATTATAACAATGAAACCCAAGAACAATGAATAATTTTAGAGAGTTGACGTATATTAGAAGTAAAACCACAATAAAATCAATGAGTTAACATCCATAGTCCATAAGGTTTCTGCCCATTAAAGAATATAGAGGATTATCTCAGAGAACTATTTCTCAAATGAAAGAAAAGAGATGTACTTAATTCAACCCCCTTTCATGACTTTGGTGCGAACCAAACTTGATATAAATAATAAGATAGATAATTGATATTTATATGAATATTTCCACATAAATTTTATGGAACCTTCATTTCTTGTAATTAAGGAAGAAATTTTATCTTAATTTTTCATATTCCCTTAATGTTTATTTTTAGTAAGATAAAAATGATTGACACAATCCCAATGATCAGTCAATAATTGTGGAGACTAAATGCGCAACAAAGAAAGCATTCACTACTGGTACAACTCTAATTTGAGGAGTATTTATGTATGATTTTTGATCCTCTCCTTGGGATTATTTTAATTTTAATTATTTAATTTCGTATTTTTTTGATTCTATGGGATATATAAGGAACAAAATGGACCATATTATTGACCAATGATTTTAGGCCCATGGCACCCTATCACAAAAGGATGTGATATTTTAATGATCGATTGGGGGGTATAAATGACAATATTAATCAAAGTCACTTTCAAAGTTATTAATGTAATTTTTTTTTGAAAATTTCCATAGCTTTAATGAAGAAATAATTTTCATCTTAAACTATTTTATTTACCATTTTTTGTTTTAACACTCGAATACAATTGCAACTTAGAGACTAAGTGGTTAACTTGGAGGGAATGTGTTATTGGTATGATTGTGACTTATATGTTATTTATTTAAACTTTTGTGCCACTTTTGACTACTATAGCTGAAGAAAAATTTTATCTTAAATTATTACATTCACTCTTTTTGTGATTTTGGGAGAGAGGAAGAAATTTCAATGAAGTAAGAAATTAATTTTAAGATTTTTTATTTCATCAATATTTATTTTCTAGAAAGTTAAACAAGCAATACAATCCTAGTTGTTGATAAAATATTTTAGATGCTAAATGGTTAATATTGAGGGCATGGTCAATTGGTATGTGATTTAAAGGACTATTTATGTGAACTTTTGTGTCACTTTTGTCTACTACAATTGGCATTTTCTTACTTTCATCTTTTTTGTAATCTCAAGAGGAGAAGAAGAGCAATTCAATGTCCATTTTCAATCAAATAATGTAAGTGTGAGGTAACTCACCACGAAAGTATGTTTTGTTTTAATGACATACATTTGATATAAATAGCAATCGTAACCATTGCCACCTTTTTTGGCTATTTTTGCACAAATTCTATCCCACTTCCCTTGCCTAAAATTTATCTTAAGCTATCATGTTTACTTTTTTTTTGAGAAGAGGGGAAAAACTAATATTAGTCAAAAATTGTAGAAGCTAAATTCCTGACAACTAGAGCATATGCTATTGCTATGATTGCAATTGTAAATCCGATTTATGTACATATTTGAACCCATTTCTCCTTAATTTAATTAGCACATAAATTTAGATTTCAATTATTTCATGTACTCTGTTTGTGATTTTGGTATAAATAGAAGGAATTAAACAACCCACATAGTCAATCAAAGATTGTGAACTCAAGGCAACCCACCACAAAAATGTTTGCCATTTCAATGACAAATGGGGTATAAATGTCAATATTAATAAATTTCATTTACAAGGTTATTATTTATGGAAAAATTATATGGTACATCACTGGCCTAAAATTAAGCAAGAAAATCCATATTAAGCTGTTGTATTTCTCTAGTTTTTTTTAGGAAGAGAAGAACAAATACAAAACAGAAACCCCCTAATACGATATCAATGTCAAGAAAACAGTGGTTTTTGGGCTCATTATTTTTAGTCCCAATATCTTAGATTCATAAATCATAACTCGACATGCTATGAAAAAGGTTCAAATATTTTTCAATTCACTATCATCACTAATGTTGCCAATAATTTCTTCAGTCCTCGTTTATACATAATCACAACATTAATTTAGTGGAGAACAACCATTGAACCAGATTTTTCATTACAGTTTGAATTCATTTTCCTTCCTTATTCGAGAGGACTCCCCTTACTTAGAGGCTGGAAAAACCAAATGATGGTGCCATGGGGAGTTGGAATCGAACCCAAATTCTAGTTATTTATCCTGCCATTGATATACCATCATTTGCTCCTTTCTACTCAATGTACGAGGTATTAATAGCTCAATTCGTTACACTATAAAATCTGTTGAACATCAATGGTATCAGGGTGATTTAAGCGCAAATGTTTGGTATTAAGGCAGTTGCGCTGTAGGATGGGCGGCTGGAATGAATCCTTAGTGCAGGAAAGGCTAAGGTAAACACGCAGCATATCCTAATCCTACATTTCTGATTTAAAAACCATCTGCATCTACCATTTTTTTGTGCTTCATTGATAATATTGATGAATCCATTCATTTTTAAAGAATTTTTTCATTAAAGTCAAGGAATGTGAAGCACCTCAAGGTTCATTTGCCATTACAAACAAAAACATGTGCAGATAGTTAAGATCAAATCGTCTACCAATCAGGTATGAGGTGAAATTCATTCACAATTTAAAAGAAGGATGCAACCCATTTTGTCTATGGGATGAAACCCTTTTTGTAAATTTATGGGTTAATTCATGTTTATGAGTCCATGTGATAAACCATACAGGCCTACAAACCTAGATTTTATGATGCTGGAATTTACATAAAGATTTATTTGAACCAAACATAACGTCACATGGGACATGCTTATGTTGAATTGGTCACTAGACAAAAAAATGTGTGCGCAAGATATTATCGGAGCTAATTTGATTGGAATTTTCGATTAGATGCAAGGTTTAGATGAGATCTGATTCATCCACTCATCCGAAATGCTCACGTAAGCCTTTCTTGGTCAGATGAACCATGAAGTAAGCTTATTTGGTTTTTGTTGATGCCCGTTGGCTATGGAAATTCGTGGAGTAAGCTAAGGAAATCTCTTCTTGGAACGGCTTGATCCAAGGCCCTGGGCCTTTGTCTCCTTGAATGCTAGAAATGTTGGGTTTTGATATTTTTTTCATAATATATATGTTCTTCAAATAGAGTTTATTTTATGTACCAAAAAATTTATATTGAAATAAATTTCCTACTTGTCCTTCTCCATTCAAGCAAGTTCACTTCCGACCATGATCTGATCCTACCTCTATGCGAACAGGCCCCATTTATCTAGATTTCAGGATATAGCGTAAATACTCGAATGCCCTTCGAACGTTGGCCCTGCTATTACTATTTAGGGAGGGGTGGTTTGGTCACCCCTCCCTGCATGGACATGGCCAGGAGAAGAAGAAGCGGGTGGGTGATCGTTCCTCCTCTTCGTCCGGCCATTCTTCCTGGTATTCCGGCCGGCGGCTAGGAGCGTCCTGGACGAGCGTCTTTGGTTCTCTCCATCGGCCCCTCTTATCCATCTCATCCTGCTTCAGCCGGGATCCATTTCCTCCGTCGATAGACGGGCTCCGGGGGGTATCCTTCTAACGCCGGAGGAAGACGGCGACAACTCTACCTTCTTCTTCTTCCTCTTCCAGCAGCGGACAGAGAGACGCAGGTGACTGCTCTTTTTCTGGTTAGTGATCTTCGGCTGGATGGTTTACCCACGTCGGACTTCGTTTTGTCTCGCCTTGCCCTCATCATTTTCTGGCTGTTCCGGCCGTCCCTTCGTCCTCTTGTCGCACGAACTCACGTTTCGCCGGGGAGGCGCACTCTGGTCTACCCAGAGGCGCCTCACATTCCCCGCACTACATCTTTGAGCTCCGCCGCCGGAAATGCTCCCGCGGTCGGAGTTCCCCAGTCCTCCTCCGTCGGTGCAACTGGGCCAGCGGCTCATCTGCCGTTTCATTTCCTCATATTATCCTACTACCGGATTCCCATCCAAGCCCCATCTTCATCGTTCATGGATCTTGCCCAAGTTTGAAGCATGAATTTCCGGCGCGATTTATCCATAAACATTCATTAAAATTATAGTTTGGAGGGGAAACTTTTCATTGGGCCATCTGCGGCTCCTTTTCTTCTTCATCCAGCATGGAATCAAAAACTGACATCTTTCGTCGGCCTACTTGGAAGGGAATAAGACACTCATCAACACATTATTTGCTCGAACGAAGCTATCTTGGCCAGCGGAGATAGAATGGGCGAAGTCATCACGAGAATAGACCTCGATTTAGCCTACTGTGCAGAGAAAGTGCTCAATCTCGACATACTCCTGATGCACGTCACGAACAGATTAAGAGACTGCGAGGCTCTATATATGGAAAACAGATCCACTTCCTCCGATGTCATCGAGAAAGCCTTCGAATTCGATGCCCTATCGGGGATCTTAGACTGCGAGATCCAAGAACTGGACGGTTTCATGGCCTCTCTCCAGAAGGAAATCGAGGATCTTAAGAAGGTTCGGCGGAATGAACGAGTCAAAGCGCAGGAAATAGAGAAGAAGCTGCGCCATGCCGAAGAATCCCTGAGGCGCTCTCAAGAACAGGTAACCGAGATCAGAATGCAGACGGAGAAATTTGACGGGGCCTTGGCTCTGGGGAGGAAAGAAATTTGTAAGTCTTTGGGCGTCTTCCTCTCACCAAAATCTTTTCAACGATGAAAACTAAGATAAGTTTCGATTAATTTGATGAAATTTTCTTGGCAGGGAATGAAGATGACTGGCAAATGCAGACAGTGGAGCAGCAAAGGCATATATTGCGTATGCTGGAGAAGTCGCTGGCCAGGGAGCTAGATCTGGAGAGAGAACTCTCAGACGCTAGGAATAATAGTGGCGTCCAAATAAAGCTGCACCTGGTGGAGCAGGAAGAACAGATGCAGGCCATTCGGGTTGAGTTGGTAGGGGCTGGGGATGCCTCCGATATGAAAATGGGATTTTTATCACGAGAATCCTTCCCAAAGATCCGGGCTCTTGGGGTGAATTTAGATGGGTCGGTTCTGTGGGAGAACGAGACGAGATCTGCGCAGAAAGGTAGCAAATTGAAGTCACCAGGTGTATTCAGTGAGGAGGCACATGCTGGTGCTGATTCAGGTTCCTTGATGTTGAAGGAGAATGCGAAGTCGAAAGAATGTGGTCTTCATCTTCAATTAGCCATGGTTTCCATGGATGAAGCCGAATATCAACAGGATATTCGACACCTTGAACGTGCTGAGACTGTAGATCTGATGGGTGTTCTTGAAGAAGCCTGCTACATGGATCAAACCGGGGCTGAATCTGAAGAAGCCGGCTGTAAATTATTTCCTGAGGCTAACCTGGGGCTTGGCCCAAGGATCTGCTATGATGAGGGTGATCTGGAAGAGAAGGCTTCAGATGCCCAAATGGAGAAGAAAACCTTAATCTTTGCCGCTCGTTGTGATATGGAGAAGCTGATCGAGGATCTGAAGTGGAGAGTTCATGATGCAGAAGTCAGAGCTGCTCATGCAGAGTTGAGGTGTTCTCTACTGATCGAGAGTAATTCGGATTTAAATGAAGAACTCGGTTTCCTGAAAAGGAAAGTAGAGAGCCTAGAGGAATCGCTGCATAAGGCTGATTTTGAGACGAAAACAGTATGTGCAAAGAACGCCGCCATTGAGACCAGCGTGTTCACTTACCTGGTAATGAACCTCGCCTTGAGAGAGAGTGCCCTTTATCACAGGTCCCAGCTAAAAAAAATTTCATCCCCAAAGTAATTTAGCTATAAATATTACCTTTTCTGGGTAAAATAGATCAGATACAAAGAAAAAAGGATGAGTTGAATGCATTCCCATCCAGAGTACTGGGAAAAATCTGGGTCCATCTGATTTGTTCACATTTGATCTTAGAATCTCAAAAGCTCATGTCGGTATGTTGGCCCAGTGGCCATTTTCCGTGGATATTTTGTTCTTCTTTCCAAAATATCGTCGGGGTCAACTCCTAAGGATCAGTTCAGCTGATTGAGTTTCCTTTATCATCAGGTGGAAATCTCGGATGATGACGCCTGCAGGACCCATCCGAGCGAAACCGCATCGAAGAGCGGTCAAACCGGGCCACCGCCGAAGCCTGGGAGGGACAGGTCAACGGAGAGCGGGAACCGGAGATCGAAGAACGCGTTGCTCGCGATCCTCTTCTCGGTGATCTCTATCTGCGGTGTCTACATCTTTCAGCCGGAAACCCCGGTGTTTCGTTGACGACTTGCTCTCCAAGACACCCTAGCCGAGAATGCCCGGTGACAGAAAGTCAACTCTGGCTTTGTGAACAATGAGGAGACAAGCCTAAAACGCGATGAACCTGCGTGGTTTCTGATGAGATTTACCTTCAGCTTAATCTGTTTTTTCTGTGATATGATTGGGAGCGCGCGGGAGGGTCTTTAAGTGTTGATATTTTTCAGGAAAATTTAACTCCGTTTTTCATAAAGAGGGGAGATAGGAGACGAAGAATCCAACTGGTTTCCGATCGTTTTAATCTATTTCAGGTGACAAGATGGCGAGCGGGCAAGAGGGCAGATCGTCAACGTTGACCTTTTTCTAGGCAAGTCGGCTATTCTTTTGGTAAACAACGAGCAGATTGATAAAGAGAAAAAAAAATGATGAAACCCGATTACCTTGTTCTTCATTTACCTTGTATCTAGTGTGAGTAGCCAAAAGGGTCATCAAAAGTCAGCATCTTTTCCAGTTATCCTCTATCTTGGTAGGAAATTTCCCAGTTTGAGTTCATTTCATGGGGAAAATGAATGCTTCATTCTTAGGTTGGTCAGGAGGCTAAGTTGGGCCCAGAACCTATATGGGCCCGGTCCAATTCAGAGAGAGATCAAGAAAGAGAGCGAGCGAGAGAGAGAGAGAGAGAGAGAGAGAGGAGAGAGGGATAGAGAGAGAGGTTGACAAGGAATGATTCAAATCGTCATGTTAATAGTCATAATTTTATAATTACAAGAAGAAAATATGGAGCGATGATGCAAAAAGACGTTTTTTTTAATTCATTTCAGGAAGCTGAGAGATTTATGCTCGAGACACTCCTACACTGAATTTTCGTTTTAACCCCTCCTCAGATTACATTCCCTTGCATAGCCCGGTCAACAGCTGGTAGGGTACCTCCCTCGTGCGGTCAACGCTCTGGGGGGTCCGCACGTGTCACCCACGGACCTAGATGTCGTTGCCAAGTCGGCGTCACACATGCGCCATCTTGTCCGTTGCGTCTGCTGGAGCCGAGGGCATTCATTGAGGGGCGGGGGTCCATACAGTCAACGGGGTCAAATGGGCAACGACGTACAGATCCGTATAGATCCGACCCGACTATTCGGTCCTGGTTTTTCCGGATCCTTACCCAGTTGGACCTCTCAAAAGGGAATAATATTAATAAAATAATTATTTCATTTTCCTAATTGATTTATGACCTTTTTATAAGTTTATTAAGCTTATTGATTGAGGTTCTTAGAGCACCAATATCAATGGGCGGATTAATAAATAATCTAGATAGAGAGAGAGAGGGACGATTATTTTCAATATTTTAGATTTAAATATATTAAACAAGTGGAATGTACGGGAAATGTATTTACATAATTATGGAAACTGGAGAAGTCGGCGTCTCAGTGGTCGACCGACCGGATAGAGAGGCCCCATCGTTGAGGACGATGCGCCTGCGTGGCATCGTAGCATATCGTGTGCCAACGGGGAGGAGGGAGAGAGCTCGGAGGAGGCGTGGGATTTGTTTAATGGAGGCGGGGTCGGCGGCTGTCAGAGGCGCTGCGCCAGATCGATCTGGCGATCGACCGGGAGAGGGAGAAAAGTCGGGGAAAGGTCAAGGTTTGATGAAAGGGATTGACAGAGACGGGGGGTTTTTTATTGTCCTCGGAGTTGATTTCCGGTGAAGCCAGAAGAGAGAGAGAGAGAGAGAGAGAGAGAGAGAGAGAGAGAGGGGCAGGTGGGATAGAACTTCTTCGGATGTCTTACAGTCGTCCTCGTAAAAGGGTTTTACAGCAGAGTGGGGGCTGGTTAATGGCGCCACTCCTGACCCGGAGCGGGTCAGAGTGCGAGGGAGCTCCTCCGCCATTAATCATCTCTCTCTCTCTCTCTCTCTCTCTACTGTTCATCTTTGATCGGTCCGCGGGAGTTGGTTTCTGAGCAGAAGAGAACAGTCGAGCGAGGCCAAAGTAAAGACAACCCCCCGTTGCTCTCCCTCTCCTCGGTATTTCTCTCTCATCCGGATGGTGCTCTCGCAGGATATACATATATATATCGCAGAGACGCAGAGAGATAGAGAGATAGAGAGAGAGGGAGAGAGAGAGCGGGGTGAAAGACGGTGGAGAGAATCTTAAGTGGGTCTTCTGCTACTCTGGCTTTTAGGTGTTGGGGGTGACGAGGAGGTGGGGAGGAGCTCCTCCAGCGACCAGCCTGCGGGTGAGAGCTCGGCCGCCGACCGTGGAGAGATCTGCGGAAGGAGGGAGGGGAATCTGGGCTGTTGCTGTTTTTCCCACGGCTCGTCTCTGAAACCAATGCGTGTCTGCGCGCGTTCCGCATTGGGTAGGGATTGATCCTCCGCTTCCCCCTGTTTCAATCCAAACCCTTCCACAGACTTTTTGGAGCTCCTTGATCCGCCATTTTTGTCGAATTCTCGGGCCTGGTTCCGCTCCACTGCGGCTCCTGGCTCTGTCTTCGGCAGTTCGATCGGTGAGATTCTCGTTTGATTCCGACCGTCGGGGAGCTCGGGCGCCGACCATTTCCCCTCCAACTGGGTTTCGCCCTCTCTGATGCCGATTTCTGCAAGTTTGAATCGCGGAGCTGATCCACATTTTTGCGGTGTTCTTCGCCTGTTCGGCTGGGACGGCTAGCCGATTGAGGTATTTGGGTTCTTGTCTCATCCTCTTCCTCCGATTAGGGTTCGCCGAAATCGGACCTCGGTTGCTCAGGTCCTACTGGTTCTGAGGGCCTGTGAGTGGGGACGGTGAGGGGGGATATGGATTCCGGCCAGAAGGATAGGGGAGATGACCGTCTGAGCTACCATGGATCCGACATCCATGGCGACTGGAGATTCAGCGGCCCGCAGATGAGTTTCTTCGGGCCTCCGGCGGTCCCTGAGGGGGATCAGATTTGCTATTCTTCCTCTTCCTCCGCCATGGCTGCCCCCTTCGGCCGTCGCCTCTGGGAGACCGCCGCCAATTCCCAGAGCCCCGCCCTCCCTCCGCCGGCTCTCGATATGGCGTGGAACCCTCCGGCGGCCATGCCCGACAGCGCCGGAGCCCTCTTCTCGCGGAACGGCAACGGAATATTCCTCCACGGCCTGCCCCAGTTCCCAGCGGACCCTCCCTTCGTCGAGCGCGCCTCGAGGCCCTCCTCCTTCAATGGCTTCGCCGCCGGTGGGATGGGGAGCCCTAGCTCCGGCCCTGGCATGGTGATCTCCGGAGCTCATTCTCAGAGGAGCAATCCGACCCCGGGGAGAGCGCCACCCAAGAATGACGACCGCCATGACCTGGAGCTCAGAGCAGGAGGACACCAGGAGGAGAACCCTAGCTCCGAGACCACTGCCGGCGACCCTTCCTCCGCCGGGTCGTTGCCCAGGAAGAGGAAGAGGGGAAACCAGGTGAGCAACGGTTCTCCAGGAGCAGAATGCGAAGCAGCCGCGCCAAATCACTGCAAATTTCTACCTCCCAATCGACAGCATTATCTCCATTGTGGTGCTCAGCCTTCTGCAGGATCTTGCGGAGCAGTCGATCTCCGGCCTCCTCATTGTGTTCTTCCCTTCTTGATCGCAGGAGGCGGGGTTGGAGCCGGAGCAGGCCATGGGGGACGCTCAGCGCTCTGCGGAGGCCCCGAAGGAGAGCCACGAGAATAAAATGGCGGATGAGCGGAAGAACTCGAGCTCGGAGCATGGCAAGGACTCTGCAGAGCCGCCCAAGGAGGACTACGTCCATGTCAGAGCCCGGCGAGGGCAGGCCACCAACAGCCACAGCCTTGCGGAGAGAGTAAGCATTCCAGGAGGAAACTGTCATCTTTTCTAGTGGGCTGAACTCCGTGGGTCCGATTTCGCCGACCCAGAAACCGATTTGATCTTCTCTTCGATGGGTTTGACTTCAATCGCAGGTCAGACGTGAGAAAATCAGTGAGCGGATGAAGTTTCTTCAAGATCTCGTCCCAGGCTGCAGCAAGGTTGTCAGACAGAACTAGATTCATATCAACCAAGAACAACCCAGTTCTATAATCGTCACATATATGGATATCAATAATCGCCCATAATTTCATCCTAAACAGGTCACGGGGAAAGCCGTGATGCTCGATGAGATCATCAACTACGTCCAGTCGCTGCAGAGGCAGGTCGAGGTATGCCGCCCGCGGAGATGGCCCTCCTTCCTGTTCTTGGCGTTCCCTGCAATTTGTTCATATTTTCCGGCTTTTTCTCCATTTCTCATCTCGACGGGCTTGTGGGTGCAGTTCCTCTCGATGAAGCTGGCGACCGTGAATCCTCACGTTGACTTTAACATCGAGGGGCTCTTCTTGAAGGAGGTGATCGAAGTCAAAACCCAGCTTTCCATTTTTCGTATGGTTGCGCCTGATTTATGGGATGATATCTGATGATTTATCGGTCAACCATGCTCCAGATTCTGCAGTCGCAGTCCGTTCCCATGCCCTCGATCGGATTCCCGCCGGAGATCGGCCCTCCCCAGCTGCATCCAGGGCAGAGCTCCTTGGTTCAGCCAGGGATCCCTAGAACAGGAAACCCCTCGGAGGCCCTCAGGAGGGCCATCAACGCCCAGCTCGCCGCCGTGAGCTCCTACGGGGAGCCGCCAAATCAGGTGCGGCCATATCCCCCCCTCCCCCTCCGCACCATTACGGAATGAAAAATCTCCCCATTAAGCATAGGGAGAGTCTGCAATGGGATGATGATGAGCCATTCCGGTGGTGCCCATTTGATCCTCTACTTTGAGCCGTTGTTTTCATCTACTATCTCTCTAAAAAGGAAAAAAAAAGGGAACAATTTTGGTGCCAACATTCCCTAGAATTCCCAGAAAATGAGCTAATTTACCCCATGTTGGTATTAATCGAGATTTGAGCCTTTTTTTTCTTCCTCCCTTGTGCTTGCCCACAGATCCCCAGCGCCTGGGCCGACGAGCTTCATAACATCCAGATCGGCGCCCATGATTTCCATGGTGAGACTCCGAATCTCCTCGATGTCAATCCAAGACGAAATCTTTATAATCTCCGGTTTATGGCCCTGGGAATGATCTAAATGGGTCATTTTTATTTTCTTCAGGCGGCCATCTGAAGACCGAGCGCTGATGGCCGCTCCGCCGAGGAGGCCGCTGACTTGACAGTTTGATCGACTATTTGACGACGAGCTGGAAGAAATCCTGGGGAGCCGTTGGCGATGATCGTCGGCCGGCTGTGGTCGAGGCCAACGGGCCGAGGGTTGCAGGGTTTCGGTGGCGGATCGAGCGGCTCGGTCAACGTTTCCAGGGGCTCGGAGAGCTCCGCGAGAGGCAGGGAGGAGGGAGGAGCGGAACATCTGGCGCTCTCTCTGCTCTGTTCTTGGATAATCTCGCTTTGAGTGTGGAAAATCAGACGCGGAAGGAGATGAATAAGAAGCGTGTATTTACTCTATCTGCCTGTAGATTGACCCAAATGGTGTTTAAATTATCCCACATTGGATTCTCTCTCTCTCTCTCTCTCTGATCCTTCGTGTTCTTGCCGGTCTCAAGAGTCTGATGGGCGCCCATTTTCTCTCTCTGTGCGTCCGCTGAGATCATATTTTTTTAGGCTTGAGAATGTATCCAGAAGTAGCATCTCTTCTCAGGGAAGAGGAAGATGCCGATTTGTTCTTCAACGACGTGGGGGATTATCAAACGTCGGACGCCGCCAAGATTGGAAAGATCTGAGGTCCGTGTGGCCGCGCCGCCGCTTTCATGGCGACAAGTCCCGTCCGAGGAAGAGGACGGAGGCGAGCGAGAGAGAGAGAGAGAGAGAGGTGGGGAAGGGGATTTGCCGTGGTGCGCGCCAGGATCGGCCGGAGATCTTCCTCCTGTCGCCGGTGGGGCCCTCCCGGGCTTCGCTCCGCCGCCACGCCCGCCGACGGAAGCTGGCGGGAGAGCGACCCCCCGATTTGATCCGGCGGCATGTGATCGCCGCAGTTCTTGCGAGATGGGGAGTGACCCCCCCACCATTTGTCGGCAAAATAATTAACATCATCGGAGCAACCCACGATTCCTACTCTCTCTCTCTCTCTCTCTCTCTCTCCCTCCTGGTTTTTCTATCCTTCATCTTCGGGCTTTCCCATGTAAGATCCCAACATAACGAGCTGCAATTAATTTCTTACTATAAAAGGAAATATCCATTTTTGCTTCGATTTAAAAAGTCAACCCCATCATCCGCCCTGAGTTAAAAAGTCAAACGAACGTTTGGCAGTGATCTGCCGCTCAGTGTAAAAATTGGGCCCATTAATTAAAGGGATTTAATGAGTGAAGGTCAGCGTAGAAGTTAACTGGAATATTAAAAGCTGGAATTATTAAAAAGACAGTCAACTCTTGAAGAGCGTTTAACTTTCTGCATTAAAGAAAAGTGAATCCGATTTTTTTAAAAAAAATCGTACAGAAATATGCGTTTTTTTACCCAGTAATTTCTCAAACAGAGGAAAATCATTTATTATCACTCTGATAATTTGACGACATTTTATCGACACCTGGACAAAGCCACCACGCTCTCTCTCTCTCTCTCTCTCTCTCTGATGTGCCGCTTCACCTTCCATCTTGGACGGATCGTGATGATGATCAGACGGCTCATGGGGGCTCTGACACGGACGGTGACCGTCTAACCGTTAAGTGAACCTTTCTCTGTGGGACCACCGCTTGCAGGTCCGAAGACCACATTCCTCTCTCGATTCTTCCCCTTCGTGGGGCCCAATTCGATCTTTCAATTTTTATTGGGCCTTCAGCGGCTCTAGTACGGCTCAGGCCCATTAAATAGCCCATGCCTTACTTGGGCCCAGGTAAATGTCCGAAAAAATCGAGCTCGGTCTGAATATGGGTTCCGGTGTTCGGACTTAAAATTCGGGTCTAGTTATATCCTATTATGATCCATTTAGAAGGATCCGATCGGTAGAGAAAGGGGGAACCCGACAGGATCCGGAATGGTTGGTGCGGCGGCTAGTGAGAGGGTGGAGGGCCAGAGCGGGTAGGGGATCTCGGAGGAGAGGGAGGGGCGGAGGGCGGTCGCCGGCGATGGGGAGGGAGGTGGCGGAGAGCTGCGTGGACGGGATAGTCATGGAGATGGTGTCCGCGTACAGCGACAGATTCTACGCTACCAAGCCGGAGCTCGCCGCCCGCCGGATCGAGGCTATCGGTTACCAGGTCGGCCTGCAGCTCTCTGAGAGGTGCGCTTCCATTCTTCCGTGTCTTTATTGCCGGATTTTTCTTTGCCGTTGTGTTATTCTTCAGGGAATTTTAAGTGTTTCTCGGAGAGAGGTAAGATTTCTTGCGCGGCTCCTTTGCATTTGGTAGCTGTTGGAGTAGGGATTTATTGATGTATTTTGAAAGGGTTCCGTTGTTTTTATGATTTTTAGACCTAGTATCATGGATCTTACGTGTATATGTTACTTTTTTGGTTTCTCTGGAGAAATGGTGCTCGTGGACAAGTTTTATTGTTGCCTAATTGTGATAAATTAAACTTATGATCTATAAACTTGTCTAGGTGCAAGAGGGTGGAAGTAATTTTCATAAATGAAACGACTGGGATCCTTTGCGTATGATTTTAACAGCTCTTATAGGTTTGAAATTTATTTTAAAGCTCTAATGAGAGTTCCCGAAGATCAATCATCTCCCATAGTAAAATACTCTATTACTCTTGTCAGACATCCATCTAATCTCTATTTTCCAAAATTAAATCATTAACCTTATTCTGAGAGTTAGATTGATGATACCGTTTCTCTGATTCAAATCCATTGCTAATGTAGAGCAGCCAAAATGTACTACTTTCGGTGACACAGCATTACCGACCCATATGACATGATTGGCTAATATAAATTAATTTCGGGATCAATTCCTATCAGACCCAGCCAAAGGCTGTAAAGATTGGATTATGATGCT
Organism: Spirodela polyrhiza; assembly: GCA_024713555.1. NCBI lineage: Eukaryota > Viridiplantae > Streptophyta > Magnoliopsida > Alismatales > Araceae > Spirodela > Spirodela polyrhiza. The sequence continues at coordinate 4,844,452 of CM046538.1, read as the reverse complement.
GCTGATCCTATCCAAGACACGTGATTTGGATTAGAGTCAGATAATTCTCCATCATTTCAGAGCGCAGGACATTGAGCTAGCTGGACTCAGTTTAGGATACTCATCCTATGTTCGGATTTTGTTTATATTCACCTTAAAACTGTTTACATGGACTGTGCTATTCTCTGCATAAGTTCAAGTATCAATAAAATGCTCTCAAGTTCACTCCATCCCGCTTATTAGCCTCATGCTAAGTGGCTGGGCTAACGGATATGTTTTGTCTTTTTTTTTGCAGATTGTTTTGGATATTTATTTAGTTGATTAACCTGACATCTTTCGTTCGTTGGCCGCTAGAGTCCCAATTAGGCATGTGGGAAGCCTGGTTCATCAGAGACCTTACTCAGGCAGAGGCTGAAAAGTTCAAACTCCAAGAAACGTCAGCCCGAGTAACATGAGAGATGTTACTCACATCAAGGCTGATATTTGGATTATTTTCTGTTCTTTATTTTGCAATTAGCTGAGAAGGTCATGCATCCTATAGCAAACTCGTCTTTTCCATCTTCAATTTGGGCTTTATCCAAAGTCGTCTTGAATTTCTGTCATTTCTTGAACCTGATATGGGAAACAGATTAAATAGAATTCAGTGTCGTTAGCTAGGACTGGTGGTAATGCCTTAAGTAGTTACTTGTCATCACCTTGCATGGAGTCAAGTCCAGACACTGTAATGTTGATGCAACCTTGATCGCTACTTGGCATCACCTTGCATAAAGGGGATGCCACGGAGATATTAGGTCCTGAAACGTTGCAATGTACATGACTTCTTCACCAGTTCCAACTGGACTCTTATCATTATGATAAGGCTTCTGATGATAAATATGATAAAATGGAGACTGAGTAGAGGATGACAATTGGTATCAGAAATCATGTGAACCTTCGATTCCTAACTAGCATTTCCTCTGGATTGCTGTGATCTCTCTTAATAGAGGCCAGGCTCAGTAGAGTTGGTTTGTGTTAGGCTCATGGACTTCATGCTGCATGTGATTGTATCCCTCACCCATATTGGTGTGTGGTCATTCCATGTGCTTGAAAAAAAAACCCAAAATATTGGCTATCCTATGAACCTGACGGATCGGGGGTTGAAAAAGGGATGAAGAAATGAGTTAAGAGGATACTGGGAAGAATCCATGGTGGGTTTCAGGTTGACGCGGCTTTGCTTGAGGAGGGATAATGCAACTTAGGATCAGTACGTCAGATACTGGCAAATAAAACTGTTGAATTAGTATGCTTGGTATTGGACCTGATGAACTGTGGAATTAGACTAGCAGCATTTCATAGTGATCAGTTGTGGTTGCAAGGTGGAGATCATCTAGAGGTGTGCAGCCATGGATTGAACCTGGAATTCGGAAGAATGCGTACATTACAGGGAATGTTGTCTCAAATATCTTGAGAACTACATAGAGGGCTTTGAAGATGAAAATTCCCAATGGAACACCTAATGTCGTGTATTTTGGAACCTGGAACTGGGAAATAGATGCCTTTTATCTACATTACCTTCCCCTGTAGAGGGAGAGCTGGTCTTAGGAATTGACATCCAGATGGGAGTCGCAATGCATCATCGGCGTTGCCATGGGCTGTAACAAGGTAAGGACACTCTGATTATGATGGTGATTCTGTGCGCACACTAATGAAGACAGATGAAGAATTGATATATTTAATTTCCGCTTCTAACTTCACTAGCATTGCATCGCTACAAAAAGACGAGTGTCTTTTTCTTTTCCTGTCGAAATCATTGAAAGGATGGAATCAATTTTCAAGTCGTGAAAAAACTGATTTTGATGCGTTGTGAGGATTCAGATTTATGACTTCCACTGATCTTTTTTGTCACATGGGACATGATTGATTATATTACCTGCAATAGAAAGATGGGAGTGAACTTCTTGGTTATAAGAGTGGTATGAATCATAAATGACTGTGAAGTTTAACTCAAGCTTGTGTTAGCAATCACGCACCAATTCATGAACAATGTATATGCAAATGATCAAAGACAGGAATTTATTTATGTCTATATCTAGAGGGAAATGCCTTACAAAACGACTTTTAGAAGAGCTATGATATATTTCGTTGAAAATTATTATTTTATGGCAGATTATGGGCCCCGGACAATCTCTTCTCTTGTCTTATTTGTGATTATTAGTGCCCTGCAGCTTTTGGTGTGTATTATGATTAAATATGACCGGATTGCATCAGACCTCTGGTCGGTAACCTTCGGGATCTAAATGGAGAGATTTGATAAGTGGTTGGTGGGATTTTTATATTTTTTTAATCTGGGTTAATAATAAGTCTAGAGGAACCTAATGAAGAACTAAATGGATTCATAGACACGGTATGCATTCCAACTTGAATTAGGATCTTTCCTGATACTTTTTTTTGGGGGGCGCCTAAATTACACAGATGATATGAATGATGACCAAACAATGTCCGAAGCCCCTCTTGGGCATGACGTCCCTCCCTCCCATGGCAATGTGACAGGTGAGCTGTCTCACCTCTTCATCTACTGGCATCGTCTAGATGAACTTCTCCCTTCATCGAAGATTGTGATGTAGAGCATCACATATTGAAACTTTTTCTATTTTCGATCAGATTGCATTTAGTAGGCATGTCTAAGCTCTCCAATGTTCAGGTAAGGTCCATGTTTACGTCAAGGTTATGCATCAGATCTTTGTTTTCTTTGTTTTGGGGTTTTCACTCCGTTTTCCAGCTTTCCGTTGCTGGTGGGCTTCATTGGTACTCTTGGACTGTCCTTCTCTCTGCCCCGTTGTGGAGCAACTCGAGCTTTCTTCTGGCAATAGACAACAGTGGAATTCGGAGCAATCCCCAACAATCATTGCGGGCTTTTTTATATCTGAAATTTCATGCATCTTGACTTTACCTTGTGACATGAATTATCTTGTCATAGAATTATTTATGCATGGTGAAGAAATTCTTCATAATGTCGGCTATTTATTGATTATTTCCAGGTACACAATGGAGCGGCCAAGGTTCACTGATAATCTAGAGGCCATCAAGTTCATATGCAAAGAGTTTTGGTCAGAGCTCTTCAAGAAACAGATTGACAACCTCAAAACGAATCACAAGGTGCGTTCGGTTGTTCGTCCGTCAACTGTTGTGACTTCTAAATGAATCTCTGCTTCATCTTGCAGGGTACCTTCGTCTTGCAAGATAACCAATTCCGTTGGCTCACTCGCATATCCATCGATCAGTCTCTAGAAAGCCCTGATTCTGCCCAGGTGGGCCCTCCCTCGCTGGCTGCCGACAGCAAGGCCGCCCAATCCACAAGCATGCATCTATATTTCCCATGTGGAATCATCAGGGGGGCCCTCACCAACTTGGGCATTCCATGCGCTGTCTCTGCTGATATATCCAACCTTCCTTCTTGTAAGTTGGACTAAATATTAATCCAGTTCTGCTGATTTATCCTTTGCATTTTTTATGGGATTTGACCAGATCCAGAATCCCAGGATTGAGTTCTGACCGTCTGATGGCTAACGTCGATGGTGACTGGGTGTTCTATCCATGGCAGGTTCCTTTGTCATTCGGATAAAGGCATGATGTATTCTTGAGCCAAGGAGGGGTCCAAAGAAGGAAAGAAAAAAAAAAGAAAAAAAAAAGAAAGAAGAAGAAGAAGAAGAAGAACAAGGCATATTGCATATTGTTGGCTGGAGAATATCTTTTGGAGCATCAATCTAGTCGGTTTGTTTTCGTCTTACCTTCCTTTCTTCTATTTGTACGAAATTTCTTGCATAATTTAGCGTATGATTATCTTAGCAAAGGGTTGGCCAAATGGGGAAGGAATTTTTGGGATTTTGACGGAAAATATCAAAAACAAAAATCAAGATCCCCGTTATTTTTAGGTACATCAGACAAACTACGATGAACAGGCTGCCTTCTTCATGTGCTTACTGGTTGGGCCAGGCTCTTTGTGCGCACATTTTCCAGGATTTTACTTCATTTTGATCTCTGATGCTTGCCCATGGAAAAAACGGCAAGAGATTCCCAGTTGCACGCTGTCAAAGTTTCTGATTTTTTTTAAAAAAATTCTAGATAAATGAGCTCCTTTGTGACAGCCTCTTTGTGCATGGCTGACCGACCTCATCAGAGTCAACTGGTAGCTAATACCTCTCACGGGAAAATAAACACCTTTCTTCTTAAGCTTTTGTTATCATAAGATCGGATACAGTGAGCCGATTTCCTTTTTTTCTGTTGGGGAGTTATACCTTTTAAATATATATATCATTCAAGCATGATCTGATCCATTTTAAGGAAAATCGTATTCAAGCAGGCCCTGATTTTGATGCGGTGAGCCATTTTATTTTTTACTAAAAAGGTGCGATCTTTTCAAGTCCTTAGCTGGGGTGAGCCGATTTTTTACGGGATTTAATTAATTCACGTACGCCAGAAAAATGTGTTCTTCAGATTCTCATCCGACTGGGAAGGGTCAACTCTTGGCAAAAAATAGAATACGGCTCTTGAGATTCTCGCATGAACATTGTTGGATCCATCAGCAGTGAGCCATTTTTTTTACAGGGATTTGAGTACGCTTTGCACTCAAACACTTCTCCGAACAAGGGTTGACCCGGCAGCGGGTCAACTCGTTCGGCCAAAAACAGAAAAAAAAAGTCAGCTTCCACCGCCGGCAGTCCCCCGAGATTCTCTCTCTCTCTCTCTCTCTCTCTCTCTCTCTCTCTCTCTCTCTCTTCCTTCGCGTTGGGGGTTGGGTCAGCCGCTCTTCTTCTGGTGGTGGTGGTGCTTCCTGCCGGCCCCGGTGGAGGAGGTCTCGGAGGCCGATGGCGGCGGCAAGGCTCCGGCATCCTGCGAGCACCGCGCTGGTTCTGCGAACGATCTGGTGCAAGGCCACCTGGCGACGGAAGGAAGGAAGGAAGATCACTGAATCTTCGAATAATCAACAGCTCACGAACCAGCCCCATCGATCAACAGTCGCCAATCGGCAAGAAATAAATCTTCTATAGAAAACACACTTGGGATTGGATCATTCAGGTCACCGGAATCATGGTCAGTGGAATAGGTACAGCTTTTTTGGTCAATACCTCTATTTTTTTAATGGAAAAAATGGGAAATTTAGGTGATGAAAAATAAAAAACAAAGACCCAAGAGAACTGAATCGTTGGACTTCTGTCTTTTCTTGAAGAGACTTCCTCAAGAATAAATACCTTTTTTCATTTTATTCATAAATAAAAAAGAGGGTCATCGACTAAAAAAAAAGGCACCAGCTGAAATCTACGACTATTCATGATTCCGCATTGAATCAATTCCCATCAGGATGCCATTACCTGCCGGACTTTATGATCTCACCGTCTACATTCGTTTCTTGGTCGAATATGTTCCCTGAAATCAACCAACCGCAGATTGGTGAGCAAGAACTCGCACGAACATCATCTCGGATCATCCCCATGGATGCGGAGGGGCTTACGAAGCAGAAACTAGAAAGCCAATAAAAAATGGGGTCTGGAGAAGAAAAATTGAGTGGGGGGGGGGGAGGCTGACCTCCGTCGAAGGCCTTCTTGGAGAAGTACTTGGCTTTGAGCCTCCTGCCGTAGGCTGCCTGGTACCTGCTGTACTTGTCCCTGTATTCTGTCGTGCCGGCTGCGTCCCTGAGGAAGATCGGACCCATGAAATCGTGCCTTTTGCGTCCCCAAATGATTTGAGATGGGAAAAATCACAGTTTTTATTTTTAATTTTTTTTATTTCTGCGTGAAGGAAGAAAAAAAAAAGGATTTTTTTCATGGGTCTTCTTCCGGGACCCTCCGGCCATTCTTTCATCCATTCATTCATTGGACCCTCCATCCATTCTCTCTCTCTCTTCCTCTCTCTCTCTAGCAGTCTGCTAGGGGGAATAGCCTAGAGGGTATGAATCCGTCCCGTTCTCTCTCTTGCAAAAAATGTAAAAAAGCCATGCAGCGAGAGAAGATCTCCCGAGCACTTCTATTTCTCTCACTCTTTCTCCAAAAATCCCTCTCTAGAAAAAAAAATCCCTGTTCCATGGCTGGTGAGATCCTCCTGATCCCCAAACGAACACTTTAAATGATTCGGTCGGCGGCTGATTTCTATGCGGTTCAACTGTTCATGGGCTTTAATCTGCGCCGCGAAATCATCATTCTGATCAGATCATGCTAACACAATTTACCCACGGGTTCCTCCTCCACCAAGATCAGATAAAAAAACGTGGTAATTTCGATCTTCGTACATGAGAAACTGATCCATTAAGATGTAAATGTGACGAGGATCAAGATACGGAGGGGATGGAGACCTCACCAGGACGGCAGCTGCAGCATCTCGGGCTTGCTTTCTGGGGATGCATCGGCCATGTCAACCTGATGATCGCCAGAAAAGAAACAAAAAAAAAAAATTAGTGCGAGGGGGACGGTGAGAGAGAGAAAGGTCTCCGGCCCTAATTCCAAGAGGGTTTTTTCCTCCGACTCGTCGGCCACAGAGCGCCGGCGTTTCTCAATCGGCGGGGAAGACGAGTCCTCAGCGCAGCGGTTTTTTCCTTGGAACCAGATGACTGGGAAGATCTTCGGGAGCGATGAACTAACTGGTTGGGAGGATTCTCAGAGAAGCCCTACGGCTTCGAGGATTCGCCGGCACAATGGGCCTTCGAGTCCCCAACTAGCCAAAATATAGCGAGCGAGCGAGCGAGCGAGAGAGAGAGAGAAGAAAGATACCTCGCGCAGGGTGTGGGAAGGGTCGGGAGAAGCAGATGACGTCGTCATCGCCCCAGCCGGAGCGAGCCTGGTTAGGATGGGGAAGAGGGGCCGGCGGGGAAAGGGGAAGAGGAAGAAGAAGAGGCGACTTCAAGCATCTCGTCTGCCATGGGGCGCCGGCTCTTCTTCACTTGGCCCGAGGCCGGCCTCCTGCCTACCACTCTAAAATGGGGGGGCTTTTTTCAATTGTATCGTTTTTTAGAGGACCTCAAACTAAAATAACCCATTTACTTGATAGAACTCGGCCACTTGTTCGAAGTTAGGGCCAAGCCCAGCCCGAGGAAATTAATGGGCCTCCTTCCGTGCGGGGTCCATTTAAGCCAATACCTGATGGGCGGTATTACAGCCCAATTTGGCCCATTAATAATACCCACCCCCACTTACGGAGATGCGCACGCAGTGGATTTTTTTCCTTTAAAACCTTATAAAATATTTAAATGATCTAAATGCCCTGAGGATTACTGAAACCCGCCCACGACCCCCTCACGGAAACTATGTACCATTTACCCCTCCGCACATCCTCCCTCTCAAAACCCTTGTTCAGCATGCCGGATACAGCGCGTATTTTCTTTTATATGTTTTTTAATAATCATATACTTTTTTCGGATATTTAAATAAATGTTGCCCTCGAATGAGGATACACAGGAAAATACGTATCAACAAAGGTTTTTTAACAATACAACCTCCGCCGCCCTCCCCCTCTTGTCTTCTCGTCGGGCTCTCTCTCTCTGTCGCGTTCTCAGTTCCCCTCTCTTCTAGGGTTTCTTTTATCGGAGAGATGATGGGCTCCGGCATGCTGCAGTGGGCGATGGACGTGGTGGTGGCGGGGGTCTCGGCGGCGGTGGGGGTGGGGATCTTCGCCGTGGTCGCCTCCGTCCTCTGCGCCGCCGCCTTCATCAACAACGCCAGGGACGCCGCCTGATCCCCTGATCCCCGATCCCCCTCCGGCAGAGAGCTCTTCGCGCCTCGCCTCTGCTTCTGATATGTATGAGCCAGCCGCCGGAATTACGTGCCTCAGCTCGTGTAATTTCAGAATAAACCCCGGCGATGATCCATGGTGCCTTAGAGAGTGAGAGAGAGAGAGAGAGTAGCTGGTCTAGTAAATTATTCGCCGTTTTCCATAACTTGGAGGCAGACACGGCGAGTCGGACTCGGTAGGACATGGCGACGACGACGACGACACCAGGGGGAGCAGTGCTTGTGTGGTAGAGGGGTGATGGATCACTCATCGGACTCGGACTCGGCGCTCTGAAGCCAGTCGATGAAGGGCTTTAGGTTCTTCCAGATGGGGGAGGCCGGGGCGGCGCCGGCAAGGCCCGCCTCGTACCAGCGGACGATGCAGCTCTCCTCCACCACGTCGGCGTCGTACAGCGCCTTCGCCGCTAGTGCGACCTCCTTCGACGCGCCGGCGCCGGCGCGGCCGCAGAAGGTTTCCATGGCCCGGAGCAGCCGCAGCTGCGACGCCGCGTCGTTGGCCACGGCTCCGAGGAAGGCCGCCCTCTTCGCGAGCTCCCGCGCCATGCCCCTGCCGGCGCCACCGCAGGCCGCCTCGAAGAGCGCGTCCATCGCCGGCTGCGGGGCCGCCTTCGCCGCGGCCAGCGCGGCGAAGGAGGCGGCGAGCCGGCGGGGGTTGGCGCCCTTCTTGTCGAGCTCGGCCTTCATCTCCGCCGTCAGAGCCTTGTGGGCTTCGCTGGCCGCCGCTTCAGCAGGTCCGTGGCCGTTGGACTCTTTGCTCTTCTTGGCTGTCTCCAGAGGCAGCAGCTTCCGAATCTGCTTTGGCGGCTCGCCGGCGGTGGAGAGCATGACCATCTCGGCGGTGGCGGCGCTGAGCTGCTCCTGTATCCGCTGGCGGGCCGCCTCCAAGGAGGTGTCCGTTTGCCACTGGACCTCTTCGTCGTCGCCCTTCTCGTCCTCGAAGCTGCCGGGCTTCTTCTTAGTCGCCGCGGGGGGGGCCCTCCTGTGGGTCTCCTTGCGGAGCTTCTGCTCCTCGTCGGCGGCCTCGCCCTCCCTGAGCCGCTCCTTCTCCGCGCGCCTCATCGCCTTCTTTTCCTTGTTGGCCGACGACCTTCGGGCCTCGGGGGGGTTCTTGAGGATGAAGGTGGTGAGCTTGTCCCGCATGTCCACCTCGGAGAGGAAGCCGCAGGCGGCGCAGTGGAGGGCGATCGTCTGGGTCTTGGAGATGGCGACGCTCGTCTCCGGATTCCCGCAGCCGTAGCACTGGACGTACCTCTTGATGAAGGCCTCGAGCAGGGCGGAGAGCTTCTGGGTGTCGTGGGCGCCATTGACCAGAGAGACCCCGGTCTTCTCGTCGAACTTGGACTGGGCCCCGAGCTCGCAGCCGAAGTACTTTGTGATGTAGGCGGCGGGCCGCGCCAGGGCCTTGCCTATGTCCACCATATTGACCACGTTGGTCTTGATGCCGTTCCCGCGCCCTTCTATCTTGGTGACCATCCGGGGCATCTTGTACCTGTAGAAGGCATCGTCCCTGTTTCCGGCGCCGATGTTCTGAAGAGCCATCCTCGCTGGCTGTGTGTCTCAGAAGCAGGGCAGCGGGTCCGCTGGGGCTCTGGGTAGGGATGGAGGCTGCAGTGGGCAAGCTTTGGCTGCTGAAAATGGCTGCAGATGCATGCAGAAGATGTCGCCGAAGAGATGCCTGAGCTTTTTCCTGGATGTGGGGTAGTAGTATTCCACCAGCAGGCCAGACGATCCCAGGTGCAGAGAGACTAGGGCGGACATCAAAATTTTTCGGCTTTCCGCTTTGTCCAGACTGCAGGTTCGCGAGTCAGACGGCTCGTGCCTGCAGAAAGAACACGATTGTGAAGGACATGGATTAGCTACGGTCGTTCACAGGAAAAAAAGGAAATTGAATTCGACAGCCGCAGATCCCAGGACGAAGGAAGGGGTATTTGTGTTGTTGGGTGATGGTGGAAGTTGGAACACTGCTGGACAAGAAAGGATAAAGCACGTGTAAACAAAATTTTATGTGCCACAAACTATTATTTAACATCCTAACCATATGATAATATGAGGATTCGATAATATTTTTAGGCAGGGCATGACCTAATGACCATGCTACCATCCTCTAATTCGCATCTATGATAGTGAACGGGAAAGGAAAACATAAACCCTAAACTGTCACGAAATGAGAACAACTAAAACATAGTTCTAAAAACAGTTGCAAGTTTACTGGCCTTCCAAACATCAGCACGGCATACGTCCACATAATTAAAGCAAAAGAAAGCACTAAAGAATCGGTGAAATGTTCTGTCTCATGAAATTCCGAATGGATTCGGCATAAACTCATCCGGCATACTTCCATCCTGTCGCATACCAATTTCAGACGCTTATTTTTCGGTGAGTGTCATTTATTCCCCAAACAGAGGAACGGAGTTAACAAACAGCAGCGCGTACTCTGTTCGCGGAAAGCACTATGAAGACGGAGACAGTGAGAGTCAAAAATGACACCAAATTAATCAACTATAGCCGGATCTCCAACAAAAAGAGAAAGATGCCGGCCAATTCACCAAATTAATCATGAAATGAACAGCACAAGGGAAAACAGCTCTCATACTCCAAAATTCTATAAGATAAAGACACCATGCGATCCATAACAGCGTGCCGAGAAAAAAAAAGTCAATCAGAGCAAATGAAAACGATCGACCTTCCGCAGTTGAATCCAAACTGCAGTCATCTCTAGGAAGGATATATCAAATCCAGCCGTCGCCGGACATAGAAAACGAGTACGAGAACGATAAACGAATGGAAAACAAAGAGTATCTAGAATCCAATCATCCCGATCAAAAGAAAACAAAAATTATCATGAGAAGACATCAAAAAGGATGAGAAAGGCACAAACAAGGAGGAACTGAGCGGACGGATGCTTACCTTAGCCGATGGGAGATCCGGAATCCCCCGTGTACCGCTTTTTCCTCCCTTTCCCGCGTCTCTTCGGTCAAGATGACTAACAACACGCTGTTTCAGGTGCCGGCGGGGTATTTATAGGCAACGCGGGAAGGCGGTGAAGCAAGAGGAAAAACCCTAGTAATTGCGATTCAGGCCGAATTCACTATTTTCACTCCAAGAGGAAAATTGTCACCCCTTTCTCAAATCACATGCGTCACATCACTTGGTGGATGTCCGACCAAGATTGGGTGAGTATAATCCAGAAGGAGTGAAATTAGAGTATCCCCCAGTAACGCAAGCGGGAATCGTAACGCCGCCACGTGGAGACCGATACCGTCACCCCCTATTTTTGCAAAGGCGTGGCTTCTTTAGTGACAAAACGAATAGGTGACGATAAAACAATTTGTGATTAGGTCCTTTTCGCCTTTTCCTATTTTTTACCTACCCCGGCGGTCATCAAAGTTGAACTTGATGAGGGTATCTTAAACCCGAATACGATTCGCGGGGATTTTAAAGTAATTAAAAGATGTGACTGGTATGCCTACATGGTTATGCCCAAAAGGGGGGCCCCCGGTCTGATCCGACATGCCCACGTTCTTATGAGCACTACCTTACGAGAGATTAAACGAAGGGATTTTACGGAAACCGGCTCCGAAGATTCCTCGGTAATTCGCCAAAAAAATGGTGCAGAAGAAGGAGAGAAGCTCAGTAGTCATCGTCCTCCTCCTCGGCGGCGTCTCCGTTGGTGGCGCCGCTGCTGGCGGCGGCGCTACAGCGAGAGGGGTAAAGCTGGGTGGGTGCAGAGGCGGCGTCGGAGGTGAGAGAGTCGCTGTCGTCTTCTTCGTCTTCCTCGTTCTCGTCTTCCATGCTGGTTTCTCCGCCGCCGCCACCGCCGACATCTTCATCTTCCTCTTCCTCATCGTTGGTGTCGGAGGCGAGGTAGATGGTCCAATCAGACTCGCCGCCTCCGCCGCCGCTGCTGCACGCCTCCGGGAAGAACTCCATTACTGCCCATAAAAGAGGCAAATGGTGGGAGTGAGAAACCCAGAGCACTCCGGTTACGGTCTAGAGAGAGAAAATCCGGGAAAACTCAGAACCCACATTCCGGAGAGCGCCAAGAACGGATCTTTCGGAGGAAATACAGAGAACCCGCATCTCCTATTGGAGGGAGCCGATCGAGCGCCCCCTGGAAGCTCCGAATTCTTTGAATCCTTCGAAGGATCATCAGCATCATCTTAAATAGAGAAGACGGTCTACCCCGATCTCTCTCTCCGGGACTCGTCAGCCTGGCAACGGTGACGGGTCTCTTTCAACTGAATAGGACACCTGGGTTTCAGCTGTGCCTGTCAATTGCACCCTCCCTCTCACTCTCACTCTCTCTCTCTCTCTCTCTCTCTCTCTCTCTCTCTCTCTTCTCTCTCACTCACTCTCTCTCTCTCTCTCTCTCTCTCTCTCTCTCTCTCTCACTCTCTCTCTCTCTCTCTCTCTCTCTCTCTCTCTCTCTCTCTCTCTCTCTCTCTCTCTCTCTCTCTCTCTCTCTCTCTCTCTCTCTCTCTCACTCTCTCTCTCTCTCTCTCTCTCTCTCTCTCTCTCTCTCACTCTCTCTCTCTCTCTCTCTCTCTCTCTCTCTCTCTCACTCACTCACTCTCTCTCTCTCTCTCTCTCTCTCTCTCTCTCTCTCTCTCTCTCTCTCTCTCTCTCTCTCTCTCTCTCTCTCTCTCCCTCCCTCCCTCCCTCCCTCCCTCTCTCTCTCTCTCTCTCTCTCTCTCTCTCTCTCTCTCTCTCTCTCTCTCTCACTCACTCACTCACTCACTCTCTCTCTCTCTCTCTCTCTCTCTCTCTCTCTCTCTCTCTCACTCACTCACTCACTCCTCTCTCTCTCTCTCTCTCTCTCTCTCTCTCCTCTCTTTATCTATCTATCTATCTATCTATCTATCTAACGCTGTCTCCTCCTCCCATTCTACTCCCGTTGTATGGGAGGATAAAACCGATCTGGCTCGGATCAAGTCAATCAATGGGCCTAAAATATACGAATCCAAACCCGGGCCCGTTCTTGCCCAAGAACCCCCGCGTGAGCGGACCGAGGTTAGATGGGGAACAACGCTGGGGGTCCCACTTTTTGTCGTCTTCCATTTCTCATTAATGGCCGGGTTAGGCTGCCACCAGCTGTATGGATATCATGGGAGCGACCACCCTAAATAGAGTTTTTTTATAAAAAAAATCGATGTAAGGGCTGCCTATATATGATTTTTGCGATTATATGGGCCATTAATTGAGTTTGATTAATATATAGAGATAATAATTTAATGCTTGTAGGGTTTAATCATAGTACGCCACTAAATGGAACTTAGCCAATCCTCTCTCTCTCTCTCTCTCTCTCTAGAATAAGTGCATATAAGAGGGCTTGCCCTAAGGCCCATTATGTAAGTGTTCTTTGAAGCGGATCGATAGAGGCCCCGGCCAGTCAACACCCTTCCTTGGACCTCATTTTTTAGCATATCATGTATAAATTAAATAAACATGGTTTATACATATCTACGTCAACCTCATGTACCCAGGATTATAGGAAAGTCAACGCATCTTTGGCCACAAGTCAAAGAAGGCGGCGGGTTTCTAGAAAGAAAAATATTCTCGTCTTAATATGTTACACCTTTAAACCTCAGAAGTGTTGAAATTGTGTTCAAACCCCTATATTACAAAAAAAACAGAGTAAATATCGAGTTCTCTTTCCATATTTTTGGTGGAAAAAAATAGAATTGATTCGATCCATCACACTTTCTATCTGATCTGTTCTAAGTTGACGAGCTTGGACATGAACCCCAATAACCAAATAAAGTAAAGAAAAGTCTCATATTGTGGTTGATCACTTTTCAATTTGAGAATTAAAGTTATTTATTTTTTAAATAATACAATTTTGTGATGTCCCACATTACACTATTGGTGCTATTTTTTTACTAATATTGAATTTATTTCTATTAACATGAGAATAAATTTTTGAGTTGTTCCTTGTGTAGACTATATAAAAATTTGCTTTCATTGATTGACCTAGGAATAACATTTTATGATATATTAAATTACAGGAAAATATTTTATTTAATAATTTATTTCCATTTTCATGGGTAATCATTTTTTAGGTCAATAGCATTTATTTCTCCTTTAGAAATGGATGCAATCAGGTTTGAATTAAATAGCCGTTAGGGCATTAAAAACGAATGGTTGATACACCAAAAGGGTATAAAACTAAATACAAAGATATAATGGGTATGAAATACAAACAAAGATCGGTGTCGTCACCGAAGCGCATATTTTAGCCGCCGACGGGGACTTTCTCGAAAAGTCAGAAATGGTGGAGGAAGAACGCATCCGCGACGACGCCACAATTCGTGGTCGCTTCCTTTTGGAACGGTGCGATCTCGACGGCGGTGGGGGCGACCGCGACCTGGTACAAGACGCAACGGAGGGAGGGCGGGGCTCCCGTGCGCCTCTCGTTCTCCCTCCTCTCTCCAGCTTTGCTCTCCCAAATCACCTGTAACGCTCTCTCTCTCTCTCTCTCTCTCTCTCTCTCTTTCTCTCCCTTTTTCTGTCGGCCGTTATCTACCCTGCAACTTAAGGTCTCTTGGCCTCGGAGCATTGATCCGGGTCGGGATATGGGTCTCATGGAGACGATGGCATCTCTGAATCTGCAGGAGGAGACCTTTGCCTCCTATCAGGACTTCGTTTTCCTTCCCTTCCTCGTCGCCTTCTTTCCCACCGTGAGGTTTCTGCTTGATAGATTCGTCTTCGAGGTAAGCTGCCTTTTGTTGGCCATAAATAGAATTAATGAGTTGGTGAATTGAGGATTAAAAATTGAATTTAGAACGTTTAAGTTCATTTGTCGCTGGGTGCTTTGACTAAGAGGAAGCGGCTCTTCCCCGTGGTATCGTCGGTTTCTACTGATTGATGGGGTGGAGCATGAAAATTACGCTTGGTCGGGAGGCATATAGTCTTAGGAAACTTCATCCATGGGCAATAGTGTGTCTTGGTTCGTGCAAGTATCATTTATTCGGGATCATCTCTGTTTAAGGAAGTGACTGACCCAATAAATGCAAGTAAAAATTATGCGTTAAAAAGTGTCTTTATTCCTAGTTGAATGAGTTTACGAAAGGGTTGTGTTATAATCACATTTTTCTTTTGTCTTCATTAAAAGTCAATATTATCTGTTCCAATAACGGTTAGTTTTGGAGTTGTAGATAGGACGACCAGAAATGAATTTACCCCATTTAGAATGTATGGTTATTGATCATACAGACTGAATATGCCATTTATGAACTCTTGTGGATGTTTTGATGAAACATTGCGGTAGAGGGCTGGACTTTGTTGGCAAAGTCGAAGAGGACCATGTAATAACAGGAGGAGTTGTGTCAGAAGGTAGATAATGGGCAGACTCCGGATATGAAGTGGACCTGTGGAGATGGATGACAGTTAGAGAATGATGGATATCTTAAAGGCATATATCTGTCATTATATATACCTATAATGTAAGATGGCTTTTGATTTTCATTATCGGGGACATCACCTACAGTGCAAGATGGCTTATGAATACAATAAAGAAGTTTTGGCATCTTTGCCTTCATACGGAACAAAATAGTAAAGGAATTAGGGGGAAAGAAATTTAATGCTGGTATGGTATTTAGTTCCTTGGTCAAAGAAATAATGCTTTATTCTAACTATTGAGTGTAAACTTATTATTTTGTAGTGTAATTTTTTTTTCCACTTGGGGCACAAAGAAATGCTTATATCTGCTACATCTTCTCCCATCGAAAGCCTGTAACTTATATTTGTATATATTCTCCATAAACGCACCTAAATTTCTGTTAACTTTACCAATGTACAGAGAATAGCGAGATTGTTTGTTCTTGGGAAGGGGCATGCAAAGGTTGATGTTGAGGCATATTGGAGAAGAAAACTGCTCAACAAATTCAAGGAATCAGCATGGAAGTTTGTTTACTTTCTGTCATCAGAGATATTTATCCTAGCAGTCACATACAATGAGCCATGGTTTACGGATACGAAGAACTTTTGGGTGGGGCCGGGAGACCAGGTCTGGCCCAATCAGCAGATGAAGTAAGATTTTTTGCATTTCTTCCTGTTCTTTTTACTTAGTATTTCCTTACCCTTCAATTCCCCTTGAAAGTATGTCACAAAATTATAATTCTATGAAAGACCTGTCCTTGTAAACAACAAATACAAAATGTGTACTATTTTCTTATTATATACATAATTTTGTGATGTTTATGGTTTTAAATGCAATTCATGCCACATAAATGTTTGTCTTCTCGTAGTTAATATTTAACTTAGTTGCAAAAGGTCTCTGTTGTCTGGTTTTTAAACTCTCATACAACAAATCTTGTGATATTTCGGCACAGACTTTCAGTATTTAACCTCACTGCTGGATTTTTATTTATCGGTGTATATGCATATATGATTCACTTTGTTAAATCTGGAACGTGTTTGATCGTATTGTTGAAATGGAATAATTGATTAGAATCGTCAATCATGATATTGCTGATGATAATATGTAAATAATATCGATTAATATGATTCTTCCTGCTCTCAGGTTGAAACTCAAAGCAGCGTACATGTATGCTGCTGGATTTTATACGTACTCAATATTTGCATTGCTCTTTTGGGAGACAAGGCGGTCAGACTTTGGAGTATCAATGTCCCACCATGTGGCGACTGTGGTCCTTATCATCTTATCTTACGTGCTCAGGTATGCATATGAATCTAACAGACGCATTATTTTTTTTTGCAATATATATATATATATACTGCTGGTCTTATAGAGCCCTTTCGAGTAACAAAATGAATAAGAGAAAAATAAGTTTTTGACGCCAGGAAAAGAAATAAATATGAATAATTTGGGTGAAGAAAAGCTGATCTGTGTAATGACAGGAGAGTAACCGAAGCGGTACTAGTAGTCAAAATATGTGAGATATGGAAGTGTAGGTATAAAGAATCTGTTACTTCATCTGGCCCATTTTTATGCTGATGGCCAGCACATCTTATTATGAGGAACTCAATGCTGTATTTTCGGCCTCATATTTTTCTGTAAGCCATGGCATGTCTCATGGCAAAAAAAGAGGACCCTATATTGACAACTTTGTTCTTGAGTGAAATTAGCATATCGTTTCCATCAAAAAATTTTACTCTAAATTCTTCATTTAGTGTGCAATTACTGTTCATATGTTTTGACAATTTTTTTTGACTGGCGGATAATTGATAATTATGCTTTTAAGGTGGATCCAGTCTCTGTGCTCATCTCTTTCCCTTCCTACTCTCATTCCAGATTCTCCCGGGTTGGCTCAATGGTGTTGGCACTTCATGATGCGACTGATATTTTCATGGAAATGGCAAAGATGTCCAAATATAGCGGCTATGATGGGCTCGCTCAAAATTTTTTCATCATTTTTGTTATAGTATGGATTCTTCTTCGCCTAACGTACTTCCCCTTCTGGATTATCCGAAGCACCAGGTGATTACACGAATTATACTTTCATGATTGACAGAAAATATGTCGAGGAAATAGTTGAAGGTTGACCCGTAACATTTAGTCAACCGCTGAAACTTGGATTGGTTAGTTCTTTGCATGTGATGTTTATGTTGTAAAGTTTGTTTTGTTAGCATTGATTATATAATCAGCCATCTCGTGGAAAGCTTGATTGAAGCATTGCATTTATATCTTTCAGCTATGGCTTATCCTAAAAATTATGGGAAAAATGATGCTTTTGTCATTAGTAAAAAAAAAACTAATGGAAGAGGTTGAAACCTGACACAAAACTGAAGGGATTTTTTATTTATTAGTTATTTCCTTGCTTTATTTTGTTGGGTGGTAAAACATGTAATATGATGGAACATCTTTGTTTGAAAGAATAGATCACTGAATGAGCCTTCTCAAGGAGAGACTGATTGAAGCGTTGCATCTAGGTTTTTCTTCTGCGTTGTATCCTTCGGTTCAATGAAAAATTTCTCTTTTGGTAGGCATTGAACCTAATATCCTTCGAAACAGCCTGCATTTTTATTAAAAATGGTTAAGCGCCCAAAATAATTTTAAATTTCTTGACCAGAATCTATTTTACTGATGAAACTCTGTCATGTTTATCGTGCATAATCTTAGATATCTCAACGATTAATTAATCTGATATATCTGAATCTCTCTGCTCCTGTTCCTCCGTAAATTCATTGATTGTTATTTTTGTTCGATGTTGAATCTCTCGGCCTGCTTTTTTAATAAAAATGGCAAAAATTCCGAAATCATGTCCTCTTTCTTGGCCAAAATTTATCAATTTTATCAATTAAATTTAGACATTGTACTGCTACACCTCATCCTAAATTCATTAAAACAATTCTATTTTTTAGACGTTTAAACATGGCATCCCCTTGAAATCAGCGGTCAGGCTATATTTTTACCAAAAATTGCCAATCAATCTGGATGAAACTCTTTCATTTTTCCCAACGGAGTTTTATCATGCTCATCCTATCTGACGGCCATCCTCTCTCGGAGACTCAATTCTTCCTTCATTCTCTATTTCCTCGCAGCTATGAGGTTGCCTTGACATTGGACAAGGAGAAGCATAGACTAGAGGGGCCGGTATACTACTACATCTTCAACACGCTTCTCCTCTGCCTGTTCTTCCTTCACGTCTACTGGTCAGCCTTGATCTTCCGCATGATTATGAGGCAGCTACAATCGGGCAGCATTGGGGATGACGTCCGCTCCGGTACCAGCTCTGGCCATCTCCGCTTCTCTCACATCAAGAAGTAAAAGCTTATTGGCATTCTTTGAATTAAATCACTGCTCATTGCAGATTCTGAAGGAGAGGATGGGCATGAAGACTAATGCGAGAAGCAGATTAACGTGGACAGGCGATGTCTTTTCAACCCATTGCTTGGATTGACCTCGGTTGGCTCTCCCAAGCCCATATTTATTTATTGATTTTTAAATATTTATGGGTGGGCGTTTATATATTGCATGAAGATGAACACATTGTTGGATGTTATTCCTGGATGAGTTATTCCACCGGGTCTGGGAAAAAAAATAGTCGTTGTAAAAAAAGGTTTGCCTTTATAGATCTCCTGTGTGATAAAAACAAATATAGTAAATTCAGTCCTATTGAATCAGACTGACAGTTTTCATGGGTCTTCAGAGATAATCATTCTTCTGTCCAGTGCCCTCTTGAGTGCAACCTCTGTACTGTTACTCGTTTTTTTTTGGACATTTTGAGGAAGGCCATGATAATTTTGGATTTAAATGATGACCCCCCATCATCATCATATTTGCCTCTCCACCTTGCTATTTTCCGCCCTAATTAGTACCACTGATATTTTTACTAACATCAACGTGAAATTGTCATTTTATTCTAACTCCCTATCACTTTCTGAATTGTTGAACAGATCCTCTCTTTTTCTTGAACGCAAAATATACAATCTCTTTATTTTTAAGTCACTTGACCGTATTCTTGTTATTTATGAGGAATATTAATAAAGTCTTATGGTACTATTAAGTAATCCTCTTTATGTAGGAAAGTGAACAAACTTTTTCACGGTGATCGGGGCTTCTCCCTTTGTTCGATTAGAGAGAGGAGGGAGGGAGGGAGGGAGAGAGAGAGAGAGAGAGAGAGAGAGAGAGAGAGAGAGAGAGAGAGAGAGAGAGAGAGAGAGAGAGAGAGAGAGAGAGAGAGAGAGAGAGAGAGAGAGAGAGAGAGAGAGGCGGGCCGTTTCAGGACTGCTGATTGGACTCCCCTGGCGCCGCCAAGCGGAACCTCAGAAGGGCCGGCTTGCCCACCAGATTACCCCATCTCTTCCCTTCACCCCGGCCGCGCCGGTGGGGGCTTTTTATGCTGTCGCCTCGACAACCAGGTGCTCAATCATGCAGAGGTGCCCGCGAGCAGAGCGATCAAACCCGTTAAGTCCTGCAACTGCCACGCAGGAAGGGCACCTCTGAAGTGGGCCTCCAGCGCAGGCTCTGGTCTGCATGATTCGAAAGGAGCATGAGCAGCATTTTCTACACCCAAATGCTTCAGATCAGGTGGCACACGGGGGAAGAGATGATGCAGTTAATAGTTTTGACCAAGCGCCGTCGGCGCCGAAGAAGCAAGGAAAGCCCCAGCTCAGGATAAATACTCTTCTCCTAGGAGTTGGGCATGGCGGATTCTCTCTGTTCTCGGTGAAGATCGCCCATCATCCGCAGCGCTTTCTTCCTCGTCCTCCTCGCCCTCGTCTACTCCATGGTTCTTGGTGCGTCCCGGCGGATGTTAGGGTTCTGGTGGAGAACGGGAGGATCCCGCTTCTGTACCTGACCGGGTCGAAGAGCCCTGCCTTGGCCTCCGGCGGTGGCGGCGTCGACAGACCTTACTCCGGTGTCTTCGACGGGTGAGCGCTCGGGGAGGCCTAGCTCGCCATTCCCACTAAAGTTAGGCATCTTCCGTGAAATCGAGATATGGATGCACTCTTCTTACCATCATCCCCCCATATCTATATCTCTCAATCTTCCTCTTCTTTTGAGAGGTTGCCCATCCCTGCAGTAGAGGAGAGATGTGGATGGCCTCTCGGTCTTCCTAGCTTTTGAGATGCGGGTCGAACAAGAAGAGGATTATGAATTAATATCAGTGTATTGATTACAATGTCAATTCTGATTTACTTTCTAATTCAAAACTAAACTAAATTTCTAGGTATTAATTCCCCTAGTTTAATTACAAAGTTCAAGATAGAATATATTGCATTCAAAATTTCTTAGTAATACCTCAATGTCAGGTATATATTGTATTCATCCTTGATACCTTGACAAGGGAAAATAAAGCAATAGAATGCTAGTCTACTATGTTTGAGATGTCACAAACAAGACAGAGAATAAATGAAACAAAATGAAACAACAATGAGACTAAAACATTCTTCCTTGTAGTTTGGCAGTCGTGAGGAAGATGATGTTAGCCACATGTAGTGGTGAGGTTGATGTTATTTGCTCTATTGTGCCAAGTAAGGGAATCCAAAATAAATTGCCGATTCTGTCACCATTAGAGGGAGAAGGAAATAGTAAGAGATGACTCACCTATAGTGCTAGGCAATGCTAGGGGAAAGGAGAAATTCAGTTGCATGGCTTAGTTGCCTAGAGTGTTCTTGTGCAACGGCCTTGGGTGATCCACAATCATTTGTCTAGCACTATCACCCTTGGAGGAGGGGGGAGGATGAGGTGACCTGCCTTTGGGGTGCAAGCAGCATCGAGGGAGGAAGGAAGAGTAAGCTAGCTTCATGGTGGGAAAGGGTCTCACCAATAGGGGGGGGGGAGAGGCTGATTGTGAATGCCACAGAAAGGCTGGTGGTGGGTCCCCTTATTGGGAGCACATGCCCTACTATTGGCATCCCCCTTATGCCCCTCTATACCTATAATAATAACAAGTATATCATTATTTCAATTTTACCTTTTATGTTCATTATTTCTTTAACAACCCATGATAAGGTTAAAAGAAAATATATGCTCATGCTCATGCTCATGCATCATGATTATCCATGAATACTCTTCCCATCACAAGAGATTAATCATATGTTTCTCCTTTCATTTATCTCAGTGCTCCCATTCTTGTAGAAAATAGGAAAATGATACAATTCATGAACCATCATATGACAATGTTAAGTAGAGTATTTAATGTATATTTATCATATTTCTATGTTTCTTAGCTTTTAATCACTAATCTTCTTGCCCCTTTTACATGATAATTCATAGATTTATCAATAATTAATCAAATAATCATAAGTTCAACCCACAAATATATAAAATAATGTCACTGTGGGTTGACATGAAAGATAGACATTGATTACTTCAGATTTCTATAATAATAGAAGATGAGTATGTAGATGCTTTGCTCTTTATCTTACTATTTTGTTTGTTGGCATTGTAGTTGAAAGGCTTGTCATAAAGTTCAACTTGAGGAAAAATGATGACTTGAATATGTTTTTTGAGTTATTGTCTTCTTATTCAATAGACATATAATAGAAAATCTTCTCTTTCCTCATTAATACATTACATGAAAAATACTTAGACAAAAGAAGAATATTAGAACAAATGAATGTGTCATTGAGGATTAATTCTTTCTGTTAAATATCAGTCATATATATATAAGTAAATTATGTATAAGTATATCAAAGATTTTCAAGATTTATAATGACTAGATTTACTTGAAATATTATTAAATTTAAAGCTTTAATAAATTTAGTACGACATGTCTTCTTACTATTTCAAATATTACTTAAACTTGATAAAAATTTGATAAGCTCTACAATGAACTCGATATGACATGTCTTGTAAAAGTAATGGTTTCTCTTTCAAATCTCATCTAAATTTAGTAAAAAAATGAGATAAAAGTATAGTTTATAAATCATAATCTCACAATTTCAAACCATAACTTCTTTAGTGAGATTGGTCCGTATGATTTTCAACATATATTTCAATGATATTCGAAAAATCTTGTTTGGTGAATTTAACACTTGACAGATCATTCAACTAATTTGATATTAAAATCATGTGATAGCTACCAAGTAAAATCGTGAGAATATTGTTGACTGAGTATGATTTTATATCCAATATTTTACTTCACTAAAACTCACTAATTTGCTTTGTCAAATTATTACTTCTTTGTTGCATGATTTCTGTAAATAATGATATTTTGTATGGCAACATATAAGATGATAGATTCTCATGATGAGATGATTTGACTATTCAAATTCATATAATGAGTACTTCATATATTGATTATATTCTCATTTGTATGCTAGTAATCATGATTTATATACTTCATATATATGATTTCACATATTATATTATAATGTGTATTTCATGTAATATGTATAATATATTTACTTATATTCACCCACACATTTATATTATTAAAGCATATTTCATTCACTTGATTATTCTTAATTGATTTTTGATATTTTTTTCATCCTAAAAACATAATACCTTCATGGCTCCAACAACCCTACATAATCTTCTAGTTATTTGACCACGATTGCATCTATATATACATACAATTTACTCTATTGATTGAGAATTGCCTCATAATAGTTCCCCCCTCATAGAGCACTCCCACTAAATAGGTCTTAGACGAACGAGCAAGTCCATCATTTAGATAATCCAACTTAAATATTAGTCACTCAATAGCTTACATGAGAAAACTACCCATCATGGAGCCATGCTATACTCATTGCACTCTTAGTCAAGAATAAAGTTGGATTCATTGATGGCTCTAGACTCAAGCCTAGTGATGGTGATTCTATCATGTAATCTGCTTGGAACTGAAATAACAACATTGTGATTTCTTGGATTTTCAACTCTATTTCTTGTGTGATATCTACAAGTATTATCCTTTCTAATTCATAGGGATATGGAGATAACTCAAGCATAAATTTTAACAAAGAAATAAACCTTGAAATTTTCAATTATTATATGAGCTAATAAATCTACATCAAGATCAAGATTCTATAATCATTTCACCAAGTTAAAAACTCTTTGCAAAGAATTAATCATATTACTCATAATTAAATGAATTATCTTAATAAAAAGGTAAGAAGATGTAAGATTAAAGCTTAATGAATGTAGAAATATCATGAATGTGTATTAAAAATTCTATATATGCATATTTATGGATGATACATTTATCTCATTATTTCTTTATGTTTAATTACAATTATGAAAAATATAAGATAAAATAGATATTTTATTATCAAATACAAATCAGTAGCCTTTGGAGGGGAAGATTAATTGATAATGGTAATGTAGAAAATGATCATATAATATTAAACTTTATCTTGGCTTATTAAACATGTGATGAATTGAACTTTGTAAAACTATAATTTTTATGAGATATATTTATAAGTCTTGCAAGCCATGAGGGGCAAAAGAGGAAGACAAATGGTAAGGCAACTAATTAAATAATGGGAGCAGCAGCCACTCTAACTCATTCACGTTCTCACCTTCTCTCACCTCTTGGTGCATATTTTTCCTACTGGGGGATGGCCTGCTCATCCTTTCTCCTCCAACACTATCCTTTATCACCTAGGATAGTTAGGTCATCCCTTCTCCTTCCTCTTTGGTGGCGACAACATCAAAGGCCATTGTGGTTTGTCTAAGGTCAATGGATAGGGACACCTTGGACCACCAATTTGTGCATCATCTTTCCCTAGTATAATAGAGCAAGGACCATTAATGAACATTGCCATATGCACGCGTGGTCAGCATTCTCTTCCCCAAATTCGTCAAACTAAGAGGGAGAAATCTTTATTTTATGTTATTTTCTGAAGTTCATTTCATTCTTTGTCATTCACTTCTATCCATTAATGGATCAGATTGTGTTCTTCTCTCTTTATTGTGTTTGGATATCACACATATACTTTCATATCATAGGAAGATCATTGAGTGTTGATAAATTCTTTCTTTATCATCTGTCCGTCAACACAACCTTGAGAAAAAATTATCTTTTGACATGTGCTAAACATATATCTGATTTAATCTAATGAACTATCAATCATTTTTTGAGACCAAATCAAGCTTTTCTAATTAGTAGGTCCCTTCATCATTTCTTTGATTTTCAGATTAGAAGATAGGTCAAAGTAAATCTCCCATCAATATAAAACCACAAAATATGATTAAGAGAATAATTAATTTAGGATTCAATTTATAAAAGTAAGATTTAATAGTTCTAAACCACATCGACTGGAACCCATCAATTACTACCTAGATACTTATGTAAAAAATGTATGTCTAGGAGAACTTAAGAGTATGATCATGCCATATCTTTCTTGATGGGTCTCAATGAATCTTATTCACCCATTCGGGCTCAAATTTTAATACTTGACCCAATGCCATCTGTCATTAAGATTTTTTCCTTGATTACTGAATAAGAATTCTGAAGACAAATCAAAGTGCAGCCCATTATTAGGATCAACCCTCCAATTACTATGACCTTTGGTGCTAAATCATCAAATAACCTTCGACATCATTACATTCCATACTTTAAAATCGATGAGGTCACAATATCAAAAAGTGTTACAAAGTACATGGTTGTCCACCAAGTTAGAAATCAAAGCCTAACTTACAACAATTGTCAATCAGGTTCAAACTTTATCCACTTCTTACTTACCTCCTAAGCAGTCCAATGATGACATTGATCATTTCCTTAGAAACTTAAACACCACTCAATATGATCAATTAATTTTTCTATTGTCAACATGACTGACTTTCTCAAGGAATAGTACTTGTCTACATGATTCATCTCCATCAACTTATATGATAGGTATATGTCTACCAACATTATTGAACCTTATGTTGTCATCTAAGTCATTTTGGATCATTGATTCTAGTGCACTTCAACATATTTGTGTAGATGCAAAATATTTCACTACGTTATGGTCTTTACAAAATTCTGAGGTTATTTTGCCAAATAATGCACATATGTTAGTCCATATGATTGCCAATGTTCAATTGAATTTGGTTTTGTTTCTCATGAATATATTTTTTTTCCTAAATTTCAGTTCAACTTACTCTTTGTGAGCTTTATTACAACCAGTTTTGAAGTTCAACTCAAGTTTTTTTGCCACTACCATTTGATTTATGCTTTTCTCCACAAGAAAATGATTCACAAGGGTATTCAAATGGATAATTTATATGTTTTGCAGCTTGAAGGTACCTCTCTTAATGCTTAACCTATGATTCGACCTTCAACCAATTGAAGAGCTTAATTGCATTGATCACATTAATGAATTCATTTCTCAATTTGATTTAGCAGGTGGACAAATTCTATCATATTGGCAGAAAAATGAGTGTGGGTGATTCTTTGTTTGTGCTGTACATTATTTTTGGAATGATCAAAATTTTACTTAGGTGTAGACAAAATTTTACATAGATGTATCCCTGAAGTAGAACAAAACCAAATTTTAGAACATTATCATTCATATGGATGTGGACATCATTTTATAGGTAGAAAAATAATAGCAAAAAATTTTTAATATTGTTTATATTGGCCATAATTATTTAAATATGCTCATACATCTTGTATACAATCAAACTATTGTCAACATTAAAAAATGAAATGAAATGCCTTTATCAAGAAATACTAGAGAGAGAGAGAGAGAGAGCGCAAGAGAGAAAGGAGGCCTCTCCCATGTATATAGGGAGAGGCTCCTTAGGCCCATGTGCTGGTAAGGCCCTTTCGCACTCCCCCTCTAGTTAGATGGTAGATATTGAGTATTCCCTAGCTCTTCGTGAAAATGTCTATCAATTAATCTGGTGACATAATGTATGGTGTAGTAATATAAGCCCCTTGAGAACCTTATCTTGTACATAGTGACAAGCAACCTTAAGATGGCTACCTAGTTGTCAAAGTACATGTGCATAGGTGTGTATCTATAAACATCAGTTCTTGAAGAAGTAAACATATCCACATTCTTTCACATGTCATCTTTGTCATATCCCTATACTTTGCTTCAATACTAAAGTGAGATACCACATGTTATTTCTTACTATCCTAGGTGATGAGATTTCTCCTATTGATGATATCAAATAGTTAGTGATAATTGTGTGTAATAATGTTTTTTTTCTTAACTTATCTTTACTTTTACACACATATAATCTAATGTTTATGTTTAAAACTAGAAAGCACGGATTACCTATTTAGTCATATTTATTGAATTTATTGATTTAGAGACTAAACTCATTTGACTCTCTTGAGTTAAATAGACTTTTCTCATTACTTCTTTATAGTTTTTTTTGAGATGCATGACTTAGGTAATTTCAATGATGGAAATGAGATGCAAAAGGAGTAAATCAGTTGACATTTAAGCCCAATGATATGGGCCCAAAATAGAACTGAAAGGTGGTCCATGTCCACCTAAAGAGGAGGCCAACTTTCAAATAGGACTTAAAATCTCAAAATTGAAGAGTTGTTGGCTGATTTTAGGAGGGGGGAGGATGAGATCTAGGGCACAAAATGAATTGATTTAGACCATTCATTCTAAGTCTTTCACACGAAGAAACTAGAACCCTATAACTCTTTTCCTCTATGATATTAACTTAGAATTGCTGCCCTAACTTGTGGTTGGCAATTGATGAACAATATTTTCTTGGTTTCACTCTTTTTTTAGAGTGTTTAAATGAGGGAGAAGCAATCCATGATTGAGAGTACAGAGGAGGAGAAGGAAGAAAGACCTAGGCCTTGACTGGCATGACAAGAGGTTCATATCTTCTTCCTTAACCTTACCTTTTTCCCTTCTCTTCTCTGCCCAAGTTGTCTCTCTGGAGGATAGCCAAAGTTTAGGGCTTTCCTACGCCGCAAATCATGGCCAAAACTTTGTTATGTAGCAAAAGTTACAAACAAAATATTCCTCTACTCGCTAGTGTGTCATAGTCCATACACCTACTGCCCGCACACTTGTTCGCCTACTTGCCAACATGTCACCACCCATGCATTGCTTGCCGGTGCATCATCACCCATGTGCCATTCGCTGGTGCATCATCATCTATCCACTTGTCAACACATCATCGCTTGTATGATGCTCATCAAGGCTTCATCATCCATGCATCATCGTCGGCCGCTCGCTGATATTGCATTGACAAACTGACACTTGTTGGTGTGTGATATCCAGTGCACCACTTGCTAGTGCATCACCACTTGTACTTCATTTGTCACTTGTGCACTCGCGTGCTTGTTGCTTGTGAGCTCACATGGCTAAGTGCTTGCCAAGGTAAAATTACTTTGATTTTAGGTTTTCTTCTTGTTAAAAATAAAAAAACTGGAATAGAGAGAAGCTAAGATTTCATATAAATAGGTAAGCACTTCTTAGAATAATTAAAGTAGGTTTGATTAGTTTTCTCTCAAATTTTAGCGCAATTAATTCACAAGAAGCTATATAAAATTTAAATGTAGATACATGTGTATATACAAATAATGTCACCAATCTAAATTATTTTCATCAAGAAGAAAAATTTATTGATTTGACTCTTGCTATTTGTGGTTTGACCCTTACACACCCTATACAAGTAAGGAAAATCTCTAAATTGTTATACTAATCAGAACCTTAAAAGATAAATTTCACCCAAAAATCTGATTTATCATATGTACAATACCTAGATGTAGATTTTCGATCACCCATATTGCTTGAATAGTTAAATTTTGAGTAAACTTCAACCTAAAGATGTTCATGTCACTTGTATACTAAGCATCATCTTAAAACTCATTTTATTTATGCCAATACACGTAGTGCTCCTAATTAGTATACTTGTTGTGGCTCATACACAAACTAGTTAAAAAGTCTCATGGTATAGACAATGTCAAAGGAGTGATTATTAGGTAGATTAACTTCCTGATTAGTCACCTATATCGATTAACATCATCAAGGAGAGGATATATAGTGTCCTAAAAATTGATTTGTGAGTCAATTAGTGATAGCTTAAATTTACAACCCAAAATGCCAACTTCTTTTAGTAGATCTAACACATTTATACTGAGAAAGAACCATCCTTATGTGTTGATAGATGAGTCCAATGCCCAAGAAGTTGCAATGTTTACCCATGTCATGACTAATGAAGCGTGCATATAAATGAGCATCATATCATTACTTATGAGTACAATACCACTGACATAGATAATTAGAATGACACTCACAATAAGGTTCACCATGCACGTCATGAAGTCATATAGAGTTATGATCTTGTTAAACTTGAAAAACAATACTTAGAGACTTTGTTTAACATTATAGACAGTACATTTGAGAAGGCATACCTTAGATGACTCCTCCTAAATAATGTACTTTTGAGGCTACTCCATAAAGACATTCGATTAAGTCTTCATAGAGAAAGATATTATAGATGTCAAGTTGAGTGTCCATCCTTTGTTGATAGTAAAAGAGAACAATACACGAATATAATTGAGGCAAACAATTAGAGAGAATGTTTCTTTATAGTGAACTTCATATGCTTGAGAGAAGCCCTGAGTCACTAGACACTATATGTTAATTGACAGTACTATCTAAATTGTATTTGAACATAAATACACACTTGCAAGTAACGATGTTAACATCCTTGGGATAAAGAAATAACTTTCAACTATTGTGCATGAGTAGTGCTTTGTACTCTAAGTTCATAGCACATGAGCAATGCCTCCAAATACATTTTGGGAATCTATTTAGTGGTAATCAAGAGGGCAAAGTTATGAAAAGTGAAATGAACTTAGTCATAAGAACACAATGAAAAATTAGATGAAGGGTGCAACTCCAAGTGCCTTTGCATATTATGATCATGAGATGAAGATCACAATTAGATGGTGGTGACAAACTAGAGGAGAGGGTTGAAGTGGTAACCAGTAGAGGTGAGAAGTCTAAGTCTGATGTTGTAGTAGGTGTCAAACATAATAATTCTTCCAAGAGAAATAGAGGCAGATGAATTGTGGAGGGAGTAGAGGTAATATAGAGGAATCAAGTAATTTTAAAGAAGGTGACATCAGTCAAAATTATGTACCACTAATAATCTAAAATATATATGTGATAACCCTTTTGGGTTTGAGAATAGCTGAAAAAAATATTCTCAATGGGCCCTAGGAGAAAGTTTGGAGAGATTTAGTGAATGATCTTGAATAAAGGTGATAGATGGCTAAGTGGGACTTCTCCTCTTAAAGGTGAAGAAGAAGTTGATTAAAAAATAAGTTGTGTTGAAAATGACATCACACCATAGATACTAGATAACTCTTATTTGTATTATTAGTGTACAAGTGTTATCAAGAAGGTGATGATGTTTGTGTCTCAAAAATTTTATTTTGTTGGGAGGTGAGAGGACAATATATTTGATGAATAAAGTCAAGGGAGGTAAAATGTTCTTATAGTGAGTCTTACACAAACTCAAGGGCATTGTTAGATTAAAGGATTTTTGAAGTTAAAGAATATTGAGTAATAGTTTCCTATAGAAACTGATGAATAATAGGAAGGACATCAGTACAAGCTTTGAGAAGATAGACCCATAAAATCAATGAATAATCATTCACAAAGGTGATGTGGGACAAAGAGGAGTGCTAGAAATGAGTGACTCTAGAATAAGGAAAATAAAAGTAGGTTGTAATATCAAGTTGCACTAAATTTAAGGGTTTTAAGATTAAGGTAAATCCTACTATTTGTGAGAGAATTAGGACTAGTTTAATACCTTATTTAGGGTTCAAAATAACAACTAGATAAGGCCTCTCATGTAACCCTAAATTGTTATTAGAATCATCAATTAATTTTAATAATTTATAGAAATAGAGTCACCAAAAATAATTATAAATAGATATTTTGGTGAGCTAGGTCATCTCCTTAGAGAAGGCTTTTAAAAATCTTTTATTCTGTAATTTGAAGAATTATAAAATTCATTTAAATATTTGAATTGATAGTCAAAGTAATAAAGGAAATAAAATGTTAAATAAATATAAATATGAATTTAAAACTGAAATAAAATTTAAAAAGTAAATAAATATACTTTAGAATGATGAAACTCGAAAAATAAGTAAATGTAAGAAAATAAATTTATTTTGAAGATCTGACAAGAAAATAATGAAAACTCTATTAAAAATCAAACTTACAACCCTTAGAATGCATGACTTGATGTTGACTTATGATAGCACTTCTCAATTTTGCATCTAGTTCAATGAAATAGATTTAAGGTGAGAAGAGTAGAGGAAAAAGATCAAAATCAATGATGCACTCTTCAGATTTCTATTTTCACTAGAAAAAGAAGAATAATATTTTCTCTCAAGAACAACTAAAGAACAACTCAAAAAAAGGCTTTATTTCTCTCTTCTCTTATTTATTTTTTTTAGCTCTGCAATCATATTTTATGCTTTAACTTCCTATTTTTTGCTGTATTTTTCTAGTTTTTCTCTAATTTTTCTGACATTTTCTCATTTTTTCACGTGACAATAATCAATATTATATGTTTTACCAAATGATAACTGATATTTGTAAATATAACTTCTTGCATGTATCAAAGAATAATCGATATCATCTATTTTGGCAAATGATAATTAATATTTGTAAATATCCTATAATGCATGGCTCGATGAATATTTTTAGATCCTCATGTTGTCATCTCATTTTGAAGAGGGGTGATGTGGCCCAATAGTTGTTGTTAGATCTCCATCACTTCTCCCTCCTTTTTCATGTGTTTTATCAAAATCTATGTGCTTGCCGCAACACATGTTGGTGGTTGGCGATGTGTCCCTTTTGGTGTGTTGGATTTGATAGTGGTTGTCATTGGATTTGATGCTACTTTTCATACGATGATGGCCGCAACATGGGACATTCTTGTGCATCAAATGCAACTATAGCCACCATTGATTGGTGGTTGCTTCTCCTGTGATGGTGGGCAGTGACATGGTGTCTCCTAGATCATTGGATGTGGTAGCAGCCATTGTTGGATCTAGAGTTACTTTTTTGAATGATGATGGCTGTGACGTTGCATCATATGGTGCATCGGATCTAGCCATTGCTCCAACTTTACTATTGAATCTGAAAAAAAAGAAAAAGAGAGAATTTAATTCCGCATTAGAAGTTTTAAGTAAGATTTATATTGTATATTGAGACACCCCTCCACATTAGTAGAGGCATCTCCGAAAGGGAAGATTTAAGTTCTAGCCCCAACTCCCAAGGTAGATCTGAGTTTCACATCGAGCTCCTAGTAGGCTGTAGAGATGAGCCTATGTGCTCCAAAACCCTTATGATACATTACCCGATTCAACATGGGTCACGAGGCAATGTGCCCTTTGGGCCCATGCTAGGCTTATTAAGTGGTGAGCCCTTTTTCTCTATTTTTATATTTATTTTAATGATTATAAACTTTGAAAAAACTGTAAAAATGTATTTCAATTAATCATACAAATTTATCAAAATAATAATTTACTTAAAAATAAAATAAATAAAAATTAAGCCTCCAAATATGAAATAAATTCTCATACATTTTATTTTTATTTATTAAATATGAATTTAAATCAATATTTAGAGAAGTTCATTTGAATGACAAATAAAATAATTAACATGATAACTTGTGAAATACTTCTCAAATATGTATTATTCTCCTTGATTTGATAATAGATCAACATATAATTTTCACTAGTTATCACATCCCCAACTTGAATCATTATTAATCCCTTAACAATGAAAATAAAACATATATTTAAATATTAAGAGCATTATCAAGCAATCATCGATCAGAGCTAATATGAAATAACTTTATCAAATGATTACATGATCTATGTCAAGCATAGATACTAAACCTACCTTTTGTGTCAAAATATTTCTCAAAATATGTACTTCAAACATTTTCATGATCTTAAGCACGTTTCTTAATACTCTATGTATAATAATAATTGTACTATATAAATAAAAAAAAGAATTCACCTCATCAAGAAATAACATTGATAGATACCATACACTATAAAAGATATGGACAGGACAAAGATTCTATCAAATCGTATATATAAGTGGCTATATATAAAATGGCTAAAACACATGGAAAATAATTTTCAAAAATCATGTAATAATTAATAAGATTTTATCATCAATACTTACTACTAGAGGAATGCCTAGGTGTCTCACAACCCTATGATGTCTCACAACATACTCCCTATGCTTTCTTCAAGTTAAGCATAATTTTATTGTAAAGAATTGTAATATTTTTTCCATGTGTTGCCCTAATTAAGCATGCATCTTATTTCCCTGAAGAGCTTTTATATCCCTCTGTGGTTCATGGGGCTTCACTTAGTTATAAATACTAATTGTCAAAGAAATTGACAAAAGCTCTATCTCATGTTAAAAATGATTTTCATACAAGGCTTAATCACATTAGATCATGAGATGTGAATGAGTAAGATCAGAAGTTTAAGAATCAAAAAATAATAAATATAAAAATGAGTTTGAGATGTATGCTTTGATTCAATTCCATGTTTTTAACTCCCCCTAGGGAAATATTTGAACTTTTAACTTGACATAAAACTTACATCATAGAGTAAGTTCTTCATCTTGCTCATCTATAAATCAATTCATATAGTAATTCATGATGTATTATTTATTTCAATATTTCGTAATTAATATGTACGAAATCATACAAAAAATTTATTATAAACTCATTTTCATACAATAAATTGTATATTTGATTTTTATAAATTTCTCCTTACCTAACTTAGTTGTTCTATTATCCCCAATAAAATATTCTATTGAGATTATAAAAGAAATAAACACTATAGAATTTATCTCAAGTGTGAAATATTAAGAAGTAAAGTTTAGAAAAACTCATTGAATAGTCATAGATGATTATTCAACTCCTTGAATTTTTTGTTGGTGATATTTGATCAGTCCCTTAAATTATCTAAAAAGATGAACCATTAACTAAAATATAAAGATATTAAAATTTTCAAATAAAATTTTAACATAATGGATAAAATATGGAAGAGTGGAGAGTTGATACCTTATTTTTAATAGTAGATAAAAATTGTAGAAAATAAAAATTATCTCTTTAAATAAAATAAATAAA
Source organism: Spirodela polyrhiza (assembly GCA_024713555.1). Classification (NCBI taxonomy): domain Eukaryota; kingdom Viridiplantae; phylum Streptophyta; class Magnoliopsida; order Alismatales; family Araceae; genus Spirodela; species Spirodela polyrhiza. The sequence continues at coordinate 4,811,215 of CM046538.1, read as the reverse complement.
TTTAAAAAAATCTAAAATGAAAAAAATAAAAATTATTGGGTTGCCTCCTAACTAGGTGCTTATTTTTATGTCTTTAACCTAATATAATGATGCTTAAGGATTTTTAAATTTAACTATTAATATAGGCTTAGGTGGATCATGTTCTATATATTGTTTGAACCTTTGACCATTGACAACAAAGTTTTGTTCATCTCTTGGGTCACTAATTTTTACAACTCCACTATTTGTAACATCAACAACAATGTAAGGACCATCCCATCTTGATTTTAATTTTTCAATAAATAAATGTAATCTTGAATTAAAAAGCCATACCTTTTGACCAACCTGAAATGATTTTCTTGTAATATGTTTATCATAATAATCTTTTACGAGAAATTTTTAAATATGAAAAGTTTCATAATCCTCATTCTTAAGCTCTTTTAATTCAAATAATTGAAAATTTCAAGTCCAAATTTCAGGGTTTTTCATCGCTATTTTAATTCAGACTTAACCAACAGTAGTTGAGAAAATTTTCCATTTAGTTACTCTATATCAAGCATAGGGCAATAAGGAGTCGATCCACAAGGAGGTAGAAATTAAATTTTGAGAATTTTTTAGGCCTAGAAATGGTAGAAATAAGTTTGGAAGTTAAAATTTCACTCTAAGTTTTTTTAGGATTTTTATAGAGCTTAATAGAGTTTTTTGGAATTTACATGTGCAGAAAATACAACTAATGACTACTTAGAATTTTATTTTGTAGTATTTTTTTCTAATTTTGATTGATTTTTTTAAATGCAAAAGAATAAAAATAAATAATAATAAAATGACTTACCTTTGTGGTTGATGGTTGGGTCAGGGGGGACTACATGGGTACTGATCTCTCATGACCATTTCTAAACTTAATTGAAATTTAGGACTTTTGGTTACGTCAAGAAGGGTAGAGAGAGAGAGGGTGGTGGACACATAGCGACTAGCAGCAAGTGCACGACGGCGGGCCATAGGTGGCAGCAGTGATCAGTGGATGTGCGGCGGCTAGCGATGAGCACACGGTAGTGATTGGTGGATGCGCAGCTGTTGGTGATAGATGGCAGCAGTGGTTGGCAGATGAGAGAGATGAGGAGTGGTGGACAAAAGGCAAAGTGCCAAATCACATGGCAATGGACGAGGAACTAGATAACTTTGTTTCGTTGTGATTTTTTTTAGAGTGACTAACTAGAGAGAGAAAGGATGACCTCGAGAGAAAAAAAACATAAATCCTAAAGAGAGAAAGTGGACAAAATGATGGGGTAGAGAGAAAAAAATGAAGGCTCTGAAGTTAGACTGGAGGGCCCCCCAGTTTGGAAGTCAATGGTGAGAAGCAATGTAGGTGAAGTGAAATGATGATTTGATGTAAACCAAAGTTCCTAAAAAAAATCTAGTGCTCGTTTCTTGAGCCCTCAATGCATTATCTCAAGTTCAGATCCTTATATTCTGTTAGGATCAAACGTTTTCCAAATCAAATGAGAGAGAAGATTGAATGATTACTTCAAGGAAACTTACACCAAGCTAGGGAAAACCTTGGACCCTAGAGAGCCTTGTCTTGCTGGCCAGTCATTTGCTAGAGCATGTCTAGAATGAGGAGAGAGAGGAGAGATGAGTTTTTATACATGGGTAGGCATGACTAAAATGCCCCTTTATAATTCCCTAATCTCTCTCCATGAATTTGAAAATCTCTTCCTCTAGAATGGATTTATGAAGGTCTAAATGGGCCTAGACATGGCCCAAAACCTCCTTTCATTTCTCCTTTAAGCTCCATAACCAAAATTCCTCCAAAGTACTCCTAGACCATTAAGCTAAATTTGATTCACTAAAGTGCTCCTAATTTATTGTTGTTTCTTGTTACATTCTATGCACACAAAAACTTAAAAAAAATTATTAGTAATAAAACTTCTTGACTTCATAGAAGTCAAGTAGAGTTAGTCAAAATCATGCAAAATTCAAGTATAGTGTGCAACTAGTAAAATTAATGTAAATATAGGAATATTTATATTTATTTTGTTAATAACATGATATTTTCAGGATTTAATGAAAAAAATTACATGAAATGTAAAGAATAATCAACAGAGATATCATGTTAACAGAGATTTATGATGTACAACCTCATGTAAGTTAATATTTAATTGTTTTATTGCCCAATAAGCTCTATATTCTAATTCAACAATAAATGACATGATTTTCCAAAAATTAATCTAAATGGTGACATACTAATAAAAGTTTTATAAGGTCCTCACTGCCAACTTGTGCGGCCTTCATCTCCCCTTCTTCTTGGAAGACCTTGATGAAGAGAGGGTGATCTTAGGAATGATAGTCAACATCAGGTTTACCAATCTGAGGGCATGCTCAATCAGCTCTAACATCTAGCAGCTGAGCCCTAGCGATGGGTCTGTGATGAGGGGTAGCATTTCGTCAACCTTTGCCACTCACTACACCCGCTTTGCCATCAATGAATATGCAAGGGGCTATGTGATTCAGCTGTGTCCCTGAACCATATAAGATGCTTTGACCCATTGGGTGTGATGCCCAAGCGGCTGCTTAGCGTCGACAGCCACATTGTGACATTTGTGAAGGCAGACTCATCAGCCCACAATAGTCTTCTCCAGCTTTAGCCAACCACATTATCCAAAACTATGATCCTAGTTTTCATATGATTATCTAGGAATCTAAACTCAGATATCTCAAAAATTCTTTTTCACATTCAGCATACTAGATTTCACTTTAGTGCTGCAACCATCAATAAGTTTAGTTTCCTATCTGGATTTTGAATAATAAATTGTGTTTGGCAAAGGGTTTCTTTTATATCATGTCACATGATGATCGAGGGCCTAATCTCAAAATGGCAATTGGATTTACTCTTTTCCTCAGAACTTTAATCGATATTCTTTGGATAGCAACTGAACTATTTTAGTATGCATATGAAGCTTCGGCATATTGACTCAAGGATCATAAGAAAGACCAAAGATATATCATGAAGTCTACTTAAGTGGTATTGGAGGGAAATAAAACTACTAGGGATAGGGATGAGGTTGGAGAAGAGACTAATAAAGGTTGTTAATTACAAGGGAGGCTAGGGATCAAGCAAGAGGTTGAAGGACATCATTACTAGACATGAGAGACACTCTACTCTTGTTTACGGAAAAATAATCAACAACCATCATTATGTTGAACACTCAAGAGCTCACCACTAAATCCATGATTGATTATTTTGCTAACTCAGGCTTATATCTTTGCACTTTCTTCGTTCACTTAATTAGACACTAAATTATGATGACATGTGTCAGGTCACATAGTATGATGCCATTGACATGTGAGTAGTATTTGTGTATTCAAACATGTTTGTGTTTGGTTGAAATTGGATATGTTGGCATTGCAATAGGCCACAGTCAATTGTTAACTAGAGATCCAAGTTTGTCTAGTCCCTTTTTGAAATTTGATTCTCTATTAGTCGTTGGAATGAGGGATGCCAAATTTAACATCTGTAAAATTTAATTCGTATTAAACTAAATCAATTAATTATGGCGAGTTTTAAGTCAAGTTCACAAGGAAGACAACAAATTTGATGATAACTTCTTTTGAGTTCCCCAAGTAAATATAAACCAAAGTACAAAAAAGATATGGACAAAGGAGAGAGAAAAATAGATGTTCTATCCTCGATCTTTCACAACCAAGTTGTTTAGCTCATGTCCCTCCGTTGTCAACATCAAGTTCTGAGATAATTAATAAAAGGATGAATTGGCTTAATCTAAAGATAATACAGAAAGTAGGAGAGGTGAGAGAAACAGGGGATGAGGAAACTACAAAGAGAGAAACGGTTCCACCAGCGCGTTCCCAGTCATTAGAGGAACAAACAATTTGTTCCAACACGTGAGCCATAGAGAAGGGGAGGGGGAGAGACAAATTATGCACATTATCCGCCCTCTGCTTGGCTAGAGAAGAAAGGAGTGGGCGCTTCTGAATCGCATGACGCAACGGTCAGTGGAAATGCATGTCCCACGTGTCCTGTCTGGCCATAACACCCGAATAACTCAGAAGCCTGGAGAAAAGGCCATCCTTCTGTCTTCCATCACCTTCTGCTCGCCATCCCAAGCCATCATCACCAGCAAACCGGGGAGGGGGAGCACAAGACCAATGGCGCCGTCGCTCCACCTTCTCCGGATCCCGTCCTTGCTTCCCGCCGCCTCCTGCTGCTGCGCCTCCTGTGCTTCAGCCGAGGCCTCCATTCCGGTTTGTCCTTGCCGAGCTCCCCGCAGCTCTTTCGTCTGTGAGTCGGCAGGCATTCTGGTTTGCAATCGCCTGGCCGTTAGTTCCCTGAGGTGGGGCTACACTGCTACGGCCCATCGGCGATCTGCTGCGACGATTGAATGCCCGCGTGGGCCGCCCGCCACGTGGATGAAAGAAAGAGTCTGGGGCTTCAACAGTGTACCACCTGACTTCAATAACCTGGGTGCATCGGTCGGACCCGCTAGTGCGGAATGTCGGAGATATTTTCTACCAATAAAATCCTGTTCTTTCTACTATTCCAGGGTCCTCTGTTGACCTGTGTCTCCTCGGAGTCAGCCCACCTGCGTGGCGGATGCAGAAGGGCTTGATCGGTTTGATCATTCTGCTTGCGGCCACCACAGCCTGATTGAGCGCCGGGTATAAGAAAGGTGGGAGTAGATACAAGCCGGCGGCGGCTCGGCGGGGTGCGAAGAAGAGATGGAGGATCTGAAGGGCAAGCCGGCCCTCCTGGGGTTCCGCATGCCGGCGGAGTGGGAGCCCCATGAACAGTCCTGGATCGGCTGGCCGGTCTGCTTCTCTCTCTTTCTCTCTCTCTCTCTCTCTCTCTCTCTCTCCTTCCTTTCCAGCACCCCATTCCTCCCACTTCCCCGATGATGCGGGTCGAGCCTCTCCGGATCCTCTTTGAACTTATTTGAAACCTGTGAACCTTCGAATAGATCGAGAGTTTCAGGATTAAGAAGTCGAGTATAGCCTCCTCTAGAGAAGCGACGATGAAATCTGATGTTTTTCATCGTCTCTTCAATCTTCAGTCACCGGCAGAGCGCTGCCTCCTGAAATGGATTTTACTGAAGGATCCTTATCGTGGGTTTTTTTCCATGGGTCTTGTATCTTTATGGGTTAATGTTCTCTATTGAATCCACTCTTCAAAATAGCGATACAGCATTTTCTTTGGATTTATCAGATTATGAAATGTTATTTAGCTGGAAGGGGGAGGTGGGGAACTAGCCAGTTTCCTTCCTACAGTTTTCTGATTTTTAAATCCACACTATTCTTTTCATTTGATTGTAGATTAGGATCATTATTTTTAGTTTTCCCTCAAGTTCATTTTCTGTTCAACCTTTACTTCCATATATGCCCTAAACTGATGACACTGGATTCGTATAATGAACGGTTTAAACTTATACGCCATCATGCAGTAGTCCAAATTCCGAAATGAACCAAGGTTCCGGGTTTAATATAGAATGATAGAGCTTTTCCTTCATGGGACGTTAAAGAGTGTTTTTGCCTTCATTTGCTTCATATTATTCTGTGAATGGGTAAGAAGGGGCAGTAATTTGTCTTTATTTCGACTTATTATCAGTAAAAATGGGTTTCCATATACACAGTGGAAAGCTTTTAATCTCACATGAAGTTCTTTTAGTCAATTGTCTCTGAAAGAGGGATTTTGAACAACCGCTGTTAAGTTCTGATGTGGGCTATTGTAATCCCTTTTGAAAAATATTGAAAATAATAGATAAATGTTTACTCTCGAATCTCGCATGAAATTCTTTTCTGAATTGTTTGTCAATAAGTGTCTTTGACAAAGCACTATGAAGTCAGGGTGTAGGCTGTTGTGATCCCTTTGGGGAAACATGTATACAATCTATAATGGCTTATTCTCATATCTCACACGAAATTCTTTTCTTTATTCGATTGGGGCCTGAAAGGAGTCTTTGATAGAACACTGTTAAGTCCTGAGTATAGGTAAAGCCCTACACCCTGCATCTTCTCCACTATGGTGAAGGGTTCATCTGACATAAAGGATGATAGTGAGGCTATCATGAATGTACACAAACTCATAGGGGTTTCCTTCACATGTACTTGATTCTCTCTCAGGGCATCCAGAAAGTGGAATAAATTACTCCTGATTTAGTGATTAAAAGGAGGCTCAGTGAGGGAATTATTCCTATAATGAACAGTTATGACGGGAGATTAAACGGGCAGGAAGTGATGATCAGCAGACAAAAGGACTTTAAACCACGTTTAGGATGGCCTCTCTTGTGGGACCATTGGCCACCTTTCATTTGAGGAGAAATGAAAAATAAGAGAAGAGTCACAAATTTCTGTTAATAAATCATAATTATCCATCTTGGGTGCTTCAGATGTCAGTTCATGACTCTTCTGGGCCATTTATAACGAGATCGTTTATCATTTTTGCCTCAGGAGCGAGCGGATAACTGGCGGGATGATGCACTGCCCGGTCAACGCACATTTGTTGAAGTGGCGTCAGCTATTTCTAGGTTTGAGCCTGTAACACTCTGCGCCATCTCTTCCCAGGTTGGTGGTCCTCTAATGCTGTTCATTTGTGTGGACTCAATGCTTCATTGATCTCTCTTCGTTTTCTTCCTTGAGTCGGGCATTGCCATGTGAAAAGCCTGCACCCCCTCCCCCTCCAATCTTCAAATGCAGCGTTCAGGTCAGCTTGATATCAGTTGGGGGAAGTCACATGGATGAACATTAAAGTAGGCTGGACCCGACAATGCCCAGAGCCTGGCCCAGATGAACGTTGGGATGGGTCTAGATTTAGGGTGGTGGCTACCTGGTGCAAGACCCAAGACGACACACAGGTTTATTTATGAGAAGTTGCCAAATGAGTTCACAGCATCAATCCCTGGTTAATTGTTGTACTGGAAGCACATTAATGATAAGTACGTCCTTTGCTTTTAGATCTGAGATCAGGGAAGTTATCATGAGGCTGGGGATACAAATGCTCATTTATTCAACAGTTGATGTTTTTTTTCCCAATCATCAATTTTTTGGGTTTTGATTGCGTTAAAAGCCTTGCTTAACTGGTCACTTACTGGATAACATGTTTTAAATTTTTCATGGCCCGGCCCTTCTAGTATGTGAAGGCCTGCGATATGCTGCCTGCTGGCGCTAATATAAGGCTGGTAGAAATGAGCATGAATGATGCCTGGTTTCGTGATATTGGACCTACAGTGAGTTTCTCTCCCCTTCTACAATTTTTCATCATTCCACAATTCAAGTTTTCAATGCATGAGGCTTTTGCTGGCAAGATAGATGCTCATAGTTTAAACTGATGTCCTTGTTGATTAGTTTCTTATCAGGAGCTCAAGTGAAAAATGTCCTGAAGGCCAAACTGCAGGCATTGATTGGAATTTCAATTGCTGGGGCGGTGAGAACCAATGACCTCTTTTTTTTTATCCAGAAATGTTTTTATAATTGGATATCTGTGAACAGTATGCATGATCTTTGCTGAAAAAAATTTCCGATTTCAGATCAGAGTTAGCCATCAAAACTCGTAGAGTTTTCACCATCCTGAGTGTATTCATAAGAATACTACAGAGTCGACCTTAAATCGCGGACAAGAATGAGACAGGCTCTCTCTCTCTCTCTCTCTCTCTCTCTCTCTCTCTCTTGTGAGAAACATGTGCACATAGCTCTTCTGCTGGTGCCTGGCTGTCATCTTTTCTTTCTTCTTTTCTTCCTGAATCCTTCAATGACCCAAGGTGTCTGCTTAAGGCCCCGGATTATTCTTCAGATGAGCATGTGAAAAGCAACAAGTTATTATCATTTGGCTGTTACGATAAGCAAAACCTGGTTCGAAGAGTTTCTTTTTTCTCTCTCAACGTAAATGAATCCCTTTCCTGTTTGTATTAATTTCGAAGCTACGACTCATCAGTAAAATTTTCTTCAGCCATTGATGAGTAAAGACTACATTCTTTCCTTTTCTAATCGTTTTCTGGCATCAAAGGTTATCTCATCTCTCAAACACCCAGAACAGGTTGCTATTTCCCTTAAAATTTGGAGCTCAGGTGGCTATTATGAAGTCTGATGCCTTTACGCTGTGGGTATCTGATTATGTGCAGGGGAGGAAGCATGCTACAGTGATTGGAGTCTTGATTCCCTCGTGGCAAAGAAGGTCCTTAAACCATTTCATTTCTTTCCATCTATTTTACTATCTTCTGATTTCCTCAAATTCAACTGCCCACATCATCAGATCCTTGCCTTGGAGAGGATCCCTAGATTTCGACATCAGATGATTCTTGAGGGTGGAAGCATCCATGTTGACGGAGAAGGTGAAAACTTTTTACTCTACGTCCAATTGCTGAACTCCTGCCTTATCTTGCACCATGGCGACAAGAAAATATCTAAAAATAGTCCTCTTATCCTATTTTTTTTACTATTAGAAAAAATTAAACTTTCCGGAATATTATTTTGCATTTTATCCAATATATAATGTCCTTACCTCTATAGGTCTTTTTTATTCAAGAATACTGCAAGTTTGGGCATTAGGAACACTAATTTGTGGAAATATCCTGGCAATTAAAAGGGGTAGCAGCTCCCATGAAATGAACATATTTCAGGGGTAGCGGTTAATTGATAGCGATAATCTTCATTTTTGTGAATATAAGCATTTATCACTTTCAAGAACGGGCAAAGTTGGAAATTCGGTCTTAATTTTGTATATTCTTGGCTGAAATATTTCCTTTCCCCCTTTCTGATTTACCTCCCTGCAGGGACCTGTATCACGACTGAGGAATGCCTGTTGAATCTAAATCGGAACCCAGATATGAGCAAGGTGGAGATAGAGAACGAATTGAAGATGTATCTCGGTGTTCAGAAGGTCATTTGGTTGCCCAGAGGCCTCTACGGTAGGGATGCTTTTTCAGCGAATTCTGATGTTGGGCTTTTATTTCTTGTCTATTGGCTCTCTTATTTTCCATCGAAAGATTATTTATCCTCTCCAGAAGGTCGATCACGATGAAAATTATGAGATGATCATTAGAAGGATGGTGTTCAATGCCAGTGTTTATGAAAATAAATTATCCACGTCCAGAAAGGATAAAATTTCTGTTTTTTCTTAATAAGAAAATAATTCATCAAGCATCTGACTTTGACTCGAGTCTTGTCCTATTCAGCAATGTGGCCTAATTTGGAAGGCATTTTCTGAAGAAAATCAACAGGGTAATTGAACAGGATATTTTTGAACGCTCATGCCCTTATCCAACCAATTCGATTGTTAATTCCCATCTTGTTGATAAATATGATCTCTTGAAACAGTTCTCTTTAATCTCTCTCTCTCTCTCGATCTATCTATCTATCTATCTGTATGTATGTGCATGTATGTATCTATATATATATATATACATATATATTGACTCTTTTGAATTGCTGTTTCTGAATTGAGAGCTCAAAAAGTGTTGCAGGGGACGAGGATACCAACGGTCATGTGGACAACATGTGCTGCTTTGCTAGACCTGGCGTGGTCCTGCTGGCTTGGACTGACGACGAGGCCGACCCTCAGTATGAGAGATCCATCGAAGCCTTTTCAGTCCTTGCCGCCTCCACTGATGCCAAGGGGAGGAAGCTTGAGATAGTCAAACTCCATATACCAGGCCCACTCTACATGACTGAAGAAGAGGCGAAAGGCATAAAAAACTCTGTGAGTCAAATACCTCTCGTGTAATTAATTATTCGCCGTTTTATTTCTTCTAAACCTCCCTCTCTCTCTCTCTCTCTCTCTCTCTCACTCATGTAATTCGTCACAATTTGATTTATTTTTCTATTGTACTATATATCTCCCTCATATTATCATTCATGGCTGTCTTTTAAAATATAGACTCTCCCTGAACATTAGCCTCAAATATAACACCTTTTCAGTTGGGTATTTACTGCTATATTTAGTCCCATTTAATATATTTTAAATTATTCTTCCCCTCCTATAATTTGAGTGTCAATAAAGCTGCGGCATCTCTCATTTAACTGGTCACAATTTAATCTCGTTTCAACTTCACTGTTTCCAATTTGACTAACAGGTCGGAAATGCGAAGCCCCGATTGACGGGCACCCGACTCCCCGCCTCATACATAAATTTCTACATCGTCAACGGCGGAATAATCGCTCCTGCATTTGGGGACGAAAGATGGGATGATGAAGCATACCATGTACTCTCCACCGTGTTTCCGAAGCATGAGGTGAATACAGTGACTCTCTCTCAATATACATGCATAATCAGATTTCTTTATTTTTTCTTCTGCATTTCTTCTGCCATATGAAGCCTTGACTGATTCTTGTTTAGATGTCATGTAATTTTTCTCTGGATTTATTTTCTTTATGTAAAGTTTGTCTTGTAGAAATGGTTGATGTGGTCCAAAGCAAAAAAAAAAAAAAGGAAAAAAGAAAACGACTTTCACATATGATGAACTAAAAATAGTATAATTCCAAAAGATTGGGTTCAGGGATTTTTTTTTTTGCTGATGATGAAGTGCCCTCCCTCACAATGGGTTTCAGGTTGTGATGATTCAGACTGCAAGGGAGATCTGCTTAGCTGGTGGAAACATACATTGCATCACTCAGCAGCAACCCTCTTCCCAGTGCAAGAATCTCCAAGGAGAATGAGCCCATCAGGATGCAGCAGCTCCTTTTCTATGAGAAGCTTATATTTCTGGGTAAATAATTTTACTTCTCTCAGATCTACTGAGGGGATGCACCCATAAAATAATTTTTTTTTGAGAGTTTAGAGGGCGTTGGTGAACACAATCATGGGATGCCACGCCAAATATTTCCCCCTTCAATTAATTCATTTTCAATTAAATATGTATTTTTTTCCAGATAATCGGTATAAATTTTAAGGATATAATTGAAATCTCAGTTCATTTAATCGTGGGTTACTTTAAGTTATGGATGATAAAAAGACGATGCCACTTTTTAGCTTATTCTTCCATAATAAAATGCGCCTTGGAGGGGCGATCAGATCGATCATAGCTCAGCGGTTGGATCTTTTATTCAAAAAAATAGATGGTCTTGTAGTCTAATTTAAAATTTTCTTATTTTCCCGTAATTATTTCTGTTTATGCTGAATTTATTTTGTGAATATTAGTCAAAACATTGCAAATAGATAATGCTAGTTGACTTTTTAGGCGATGATGGTGGGTATGATGACGGCGGTCAATGCAAGGCTCTGCGAAGTGTATTGATTTATTCAGAATATCTGGATAATAATAAAATGCCCTGGTGTGGTCATTGCCATAAAATTTCTATTTTTTAAATGGTAATTTTATCTCTAAAGAGTTTTTACCTTAGATTTGAAATAGAATAATCCACCGAATTACTGAAGTTGATTGGAGTAAATAAATAAAATGTATTTTCAATTAAAGACCGAGGAGCAGATATAAATTGGGGGAGCTTTCAGCATCTTTGCGCTTTAAGAAGAGGTTGATAAACAACACATTGAGAGGCGAAATCGGGAAAAGCTGATCTCAATCGACCGATGCAGGTAAAAGTCAACGCTTCTCGCGCCCTGCAATATGGGGTCCCAGTCCTCCCCGCCATCGCAAAATCAAGGAGCCGTTTTTTTCACGCGGGTCTGCCCGTAAACCTCCAACGACCACGTGCTCCCATGGTCAACGGACCGGAATCTCACGGAGCCAACCATGGGCTCCCTCCACCCCCCCCCCCTCCCTTCTTCCCGTTCCCCTTCCTCTCCTCGCGGCCCGAGCTCCAGGGTAGAGAAGGTCCACCTCCCCATCGCCGCTGATCCAGAAGAAACGGGGGCAGGGAAGGAGAGAGAAGGACAGAGGAAGGTGGAGGGAGAAAGAGTGGGGGGGGTGATCTCGCCTCTCGCTTCTCTCTCTCTCTCTTTATCGGCGATAGAATGGGTTGCTCCCTGTCGGGCCTGAACGCTCTGTACGGCGCGGCAAACGGTGGGGCTGATGTGTGGATCAACGAGAACCGGTTCAGGATCGTGAAGCAGCTGGATGACGGCGGCGGCCCCGCCGTTACCTACCTCGTCAAGGAGGTCGTCGATGCCGACGGTGCCGGCAGCGGCCTCTCCGGAAAGTTGTTGAAGCTTCCCTCTCACGGCTCAGGTTTTCTCTATGGTCTAATTTTGACAACAATGACGAGATTGAACAAATTTTTCACTAGTTTCGCCGAACAAGCTGCAAACGATTGATCAACGGATTTAATTCGATGGGGCCTCGTCTGTTCTTGTAATGAATTCGGAGAGTTTTTCCGGGTTCCGCTTAATGAGATGGATCGATTTTAAACACGAATTCCCAGAGTTGAGGATGTGATTTCCATTTGGGAAGTTTTTCTGCTATGCTTCTCCGCGCGGTGAACAAGGCCTTTGGACTGGATCTGAATTTCACTGGAATGAGTAAATTGAACATAGTTTCCTCCGAATTCTGGTGATAAACTGCAAAGGATCGATCCAGAGATCTCGCTGTCGGATTTTCCCTTAATATCTGTCGAAATTGCAGATTTCCTCGTGCTTACTTTTGAGAATTGGGTCGATCGGAGATATGAATGCTCCCAAGTCTGATGATACATATGTATACATTCTCTCTACTCCGGTTCAGATCATGGAATGTACGCAATGAAGAAGGTGCCTGTCAGAACGGAAGAGCAGCTGGAGTTAGTGAGGGAGGAGATCCGCATCTCCTCCTTGTTCAGCCATCCTAACCTCCTTCCTCTTCTTGACCACGCCATCATCCCAGTCACGGTAGAGCTCTTGGCTGCTCCATCTTCTTGCTTAGAATAAACTAAAGCCATTCTGGGGATTACAGATCTCCAGGTTTTCTCTCGGAATAGTATAAACTGCTGCATTGCATTGTAGGCCTGGTCACTGTTCTCTTTATAAATAAATAATTTATGATGCCTACTTTTTTTACGAAGATCTGAGGATCCTAATTTTTCCTGAAGATGTTTGGGATAAAATTTAGATGAAAAACCCTTCTGATAAAGTTTGTGATTTACTGAGTATCAAAACTCCGATTTTATTTTCTGTTGAAATATTTCTGTTTAGTGAAACAAAAAAGTTTTTTTCACCCTTCAAAGTCCTGCTAAATATGTTTTTCCTGCTAATTGGATCATTTTCGTGTATATTTCTAGGGACAGGAAAGACCATTCAATCATGAGGCGTACTTCTTGTTTCCTGTTCATGTGAATGCCAGTACCTTACTCGACAAAGCGAAAATTATGGAAACGAAGAAGCTGTTCTTCTCGACATTGACTGTTCTTCACATCTTCAGACAGGTGAAAAACAATATCTCCTCATCATTCTCTGTCATGAATATTTTTTATGGCAGCATATTCTGATATTATAAATATACCTGTCCAATACTCCGGTACAACATCATTTGATTAGCCAGTACTTGAATGAATCCTTTCATATGACAATTATCTATAAGTATGAGAGTATGAGTTAAAATCCTTTTATAATTTAAATTTATGGATTTATGGAACCTTATGGGAAGTTTATTTATCTTATGGAAGTTTCCGTTATTTAGATTTTCCATCACTAAATAAGATATCCAATTTTCTATCATTTAATAACCCTAATATTTAATTTCAAAATGAACAGTCATCAATTCATCTAGGAAAATATGCTCATGAATCCTTTCATCTCACAGATAGTTATGAATTTAAATCATTTTAGGCAAGAATGTATTGTTTTTTATTTTGCATTCGTTTTATTGAGGTTTCCATGATTTAAACTTTTTATTGTCTACACAGTTCTCCACATCAAGATCATTCAAATACGAATAATTCGATTATTACCATGGTTCTTATTCACATCTCTGTAAATTTTGATGAATATTTTTATGTCTCGTTTATTTGTGAATTAAAATTTCAAAAATTATGAAATCATCCATATACCATAATCGAGTCTCTTGCCCATTTGAACCTTCTCATACATGACTCGTTACGAATTTAAACTTTAAATCTAGAATTTTTTTTTTCTCAATGGATTTTATGGAAGTTTTAGTCATTTTAAGTTTTAACAGATCTGTGCAGGGCTAGAGCACATGCACAGCCAGGATCTCCCTTATGCGCATAATAATATTAAGCCTGATAACATCATGATCGCACCTCGACCAGGGCAAGAGCCTCTTGCAATCTTGATGGACTATGAAGCTACAACCCCAGCAAAGAAGGCCATTCGCTCTCGTGCTGAGGCCCTGCAACTGCAGGTAAATATCGAAATAATCAAATTTATTAAAGGTCAATATTTATCATTCATATTTCTCCTCATTTCTAATGTAAGTAATAAATAAAGAACTCATATGTATATATATATGTATGGGTACCTCTCAAGATAAAACTAAAAGGTGTAAAATAAATAGATGGCTCGTTTCCGTTAATTAGGTTTCATTTTCTCAAAAAATAGTCTTATATACGATTTTCCGTCTATACCCTCATGTTGGAATAGGAATGGGCAGCTGAACATTGTTCGGAACCTTTTCGAGCACCTGAGCTTTGGAACTGCCCCAGCTATGCAGACATTGATCAAAGGACAGATATTTGGTCCCTAGGATGTACCTTATACGCAATGATGTAAGTACAAAGCTCTTTATGTTTCTCTTTATTTGTTTCATATATAGTGCTCCGTTCCTTGCTACTTATTTCGTAAGAGATCCGACTTTGATTAATTCCCCATGCTACATACTACCAATTTTACCACATGAATTTTTTTAATCGGACCTTGCTCAGATGACATGCGATAGTGTAGGTCAAAAGTTCTTCCTTCATGGTTTTGATTAAACTGAATGCCCTTCCTCATATATTATTTTTATATAAATTTTCGCTCCCTAATCATTATTTCTAGTCCTCTATTCCATTTTTAATTACTGCAATTTTTTCCTCGTAAAAGTGCGTCCAAGTTCTAATGGCATGTGCTAATATACGTTCAAAGCTCTTCATTTATTATGTGGGTTACTTATATGACTATTTTATTATTTTTTAATATTCCACTCAGTAGCAATATTCATTTCTTGTGTGGACAACGCATTTAAATCACTACCAATATTTCTATGTATCGGTTCAATTAAGAAAATAATCACATTAAGATTGGTCTCGTGGGTGATGTTTCCTAGGTATGGAATATCCCCCTTTGAATATGTGGTAGCCGAAACTGGAGGCAGCTTACAGCTGGCGATCATGAATGCCCAAATCAAGTGGCCGCCGATCCCCAAAGACCCATTTCCCGAATCCCTCCGCCAGTTCGTCGTCTGGATGCTTCAGCCCCAGCCCGCTATCCGACCCTTCATCGGCGACATCATCATCCACGTCGACAAGCTCTTGTCAAAGATATCTTCGCAAAGTTAGAAAAGTGGTTCGCGCAAAATGTGCATAGAAGGAGCTCATTCGCTAGATTGTGATGAATTGCATTCATTCTTTCAAGTGCTGGGTGAAAACCGTCGGTGAGATTAAAAATTATCAGCGACGACTTATAATCTCCTATACTTACGAGCAGAAGGGGTGGAGCCTGTAAATTATGGATTGACTCATGGAGTTATCGATGGAACCATAGTCAATTTGTTCATGGTTGTATGTTCTTGGATTGTCAAGTGACCCTTCTCTCGACTTTTTACGGTTACAATTTATATTATTCTTATGAATATTATTGTTGTTGCAGTGTAGATAGTTATCCTAAACTGGTTATGAAGTAGCTCTCTCTCTCTCTCTCTCTCGCTCAAACAAACACACGCACACACTCGCTCTCTCTCTGTCTCTCTGTCTCTCTCTGTCTCTCTCTCTCTCTCTCTCTGTGTCTCTGTCTCTGTCTCTCTCTCTCGCTCGCTCGCTCGCTCTTCTGTTTCTGCGGCGGTATACCTTTGGCAGGCGTAGGAGGTGATCCGTCAAGTAAGCCGTCTCCTCTTGGGTTCTTCATCTTGGAGGAGTTACTGGCGTGGGCGAGCCAGACATTGTGATTATAACGCTGACATGTGGGTAGCATGAGCTATCACGGTTTCAATACATGGCATTCAAGGAGAAGGCGATAGCAATTCCTCAGGCGGGATTTAATCTGTTCGTTAAGATGGCCATACTTCTGCGTTAACGGTCGCCTCCGATTTTTACGGAAGAGAGGAAGCGGATAAGTTTTATCTGCCGCAAGACCATCCCATGGCGTCTTTTACCATCTAAACCGCTTCCCTTTTCGTCATCTTCGCCCTCTTCTATTCCCTGGTTCTTGCTCGCATGGCGCCACGGCGGATGTTTGGGAACTGGGGGATTACGACAGGATCTCTCTTTTATCCGTGACCGGGCCGGAGAGCCTGGCGTTTGGCGGCGGCGGTGGCGGGCCTTACACTGGCGTCTCTGACGGGCCCTGGCGGAGAGTCCCAAAGGGACACCGGAAAGCAGCACACAGCCGATGCCTGCTTCGGGCTGCTGGAGGTGGAGCCTGGTGGCGGAGCGGCGACGTAGCTCTCCGCCGGGGCGGAGGGCCAGTGTTTCATGCTCAGAGAGGAGTCGACGTCGACCAGGAGAGGGGCATCGTGTTCTTCAACGACAGTAGCACCCAGTTCCACAAATGGTGCTGCACGCTTCCATGCTCTTACACTTCCGGCAACCTGTTTCTCTGATAATATAAGTCTCCGTTTCCAGGAACTGGCTGAGTTCCGTCAAGATCGTGAGACGCCACGGGTAGGTTCCTTAGGTAGAGCCCCACAACGAAGCAGACGGCGGCGCTGCTCAGGGGCCTCCACGTCCCCGATGGTGTCGCCGTCAACAGCCGCGCCGATTTCGTCCTCGTCGCTGAGACGACGTGGCAGAGGGTCCTCAGATTCTGGCTCAAGGGTCCCAAGAGGGTTCACTCGGAGGTCCTCGTCCAGCTCCCATGGTCGTCTGAACCCGGAGGGCGAGTTCTGGCTGACCGTCACGTCTCCGGCCAGGGAAGGACCATGGAGGTGCTACCTGGAGTGCCCTCTCGTGACCATCCATAATCCATGATCTTCGTCTCTGTCTCTGTCTCCCTCGCTCTCTCCACCTGGCTCATAGCTCTTCAAGAAAACTACGAAGCCACATTACTCACCCATTATCTCCGTTGACCAGAAGACCATAAGATGATCCGTATTCTCTCATAGGAGTAATTTCATCCCCTTTACAATTGAGAACACTGACTGATCAACAACAGCTCATCTTCAAAACTTATTGGCTGAGATACGAAAGAAGATCAAACACATAGTTTCAACATGTCCGCCGTTCTCTGTTAGAACCTCGCCTGTTAGATTTTAACACAAATTACGTTTGTATAGTAGTGAACCGAATATTATAGAAGCCAAACTAATGACATATTGTGACCAGATTGGTCTTTTATGATGACATAAAATAATAAGATATAGTTTTCATCGACAAGGTCTCAAGGTAAGTTGCGGTGGCCCGTGGCATCCGTAACCCTCATTAAACGCCAGGAGCCTTTAAATTTCTGGAGAGACTCCACTTGGATTCTGTCTAATAGAAGACTCTTCCTACTCAGTTTGGGCCACCAGAGAACATTAACACAATACATTGGGGGCTACCTACGACAGGGCGACCTCGTCCGTTTGACATTTCTAGGCTGCCGACCGTCGGGAAACAAGGTTGTTGATTAGTCAACTCGTCCCCGTTAAAGATCCAATCTTTGTCTCCTCGCCATGCCTCATCTCAGTAATTGTCAAGGGCTACTACCCCACCCACATGGGAGGCCACCTCTGCTGACTTTCATTTAACTCCCCACCATCCGGGTGTGTCCTGGGGGTCGATCTCCATAGCCCATACTCATTCGGGCCACCTATTCCCCAAGTGACACCATCTAATCAAGCCCATCTCTTTGACCGAGTTTCGCGATGAACAGCACCGGATTCGCCAGAACCAGGCCGCTGGTTCCATCTCTCATTGGCATTAATTGAAGTCCCGGCGGGCACAATGATTTCGTTGGTAGCTGGGCCGACGTCGGCGGCCTCCCTTCTCCCTTGTTTCGGTGGTTCTGCAGCATTCAAGCTTCCTTGAATAGAAGCCCTTAATTGCACCAGAGCTCTGCCACCTACCCATGCAAAACTTTATGCACGCAAGCGTGTATTATATATGCACAACGAGCGTTGGATTTCCATGTATTCCAGACGCAAGCCCTCCTCCATGTCGCCCTCGTCTGTCCTCACTTCCTTCTTCTTCCTTTTCTCGCTTGGTCTGCACCATGGGGCCTCCTCTCTCATGCCCGCAGCCGTCCGGGTGCTCACGAACTACGAGAGGATCCAGCTCCAGTCGGTCACCGGCCCGGAGAGCGTCGCCTTCGACGCCGCCGGCGGCGGACCTTACACCAGCGTCTCCGACGGGCGAGTCCTGAAGTGGGAAAGCCCCTCGCGCAGATGGGTCGAGTTCGCCGTTCCTAAGCGAGATAGGTGACGACCGTAAACTCACAGCGCCAAATTAGACAATTCGATTATCTAACCTCTTACCATTTTTCTTAGCATCAATATATGAATACATAATACACCTTCGACGGGTCTCTCTCACTCTCTCCGTCACGATGTTAATAGGAACGGCTCACGGTGCAATGGCTTGGCGGTCCCCGAGATGGAGGACGAATGCGGGAGGCCACTTGGGCTGCAGTTCCACAGAGCCACGGGGAACCTCTACATCGCTGACGCCTACTACGGTCTCCTGGTGGTCGGTCCCGGTGGTGGGCTGGCGACGCGGCTCGTCGTCGCTGCGGAAGGTAAGCCCCTCGGCTTCACCAACGGCGTCGACGTCGACCAAGAGAGAGGGCTCGTGTACTTCACCGATAGCAGCACCCAATTCCAGAGAAGGTCCTCACTGCCTCCATCTCTTCCTCTCCCCACCCATTCATTCATCTTCACTGCTGCTGTCTGGCCACCTGACTCATAAATAATCGCCATAAAAATACATGTTGTTCACAATTTAAATCAGTGAAAGATGAACTTAAACGAACAGTATTGGAATTTTCTTCTTGCTGCTTATATCGAACGCGTGATGTTCAATTTATGGTCGATAATATTGGACCAATATATGTTTATAGTAGATCCAACGTTCTAGCTGAGCAAAGATGCATAGAAAGAGTCAACCACGTGCAGCTAGATACACTATGAGTTGATGAATGTTGCTACAGTTTGGTAGAATTTCGTGAATTCGGATCTTCAAGTGAAAAACAATAAACCAGGAAATAATTTGCAGATTTCATCACAGTTTGAACTTCTGAAGAAGCTTTATCCGCTCTCTTGTCCCCGGTTCCAGGGACTGGATCGTTGCCATCGCCGCCGAAGACGCCACGGGAAGGTTCATGAGATACGACCCAAGAACGAAGCAGACGGAGGTTCTGCAGAGAGGTCTCCAGTTCCCCAACGGCGTCGCCCTTAGCGAGGACGGCCGCTTTGCCGTCGTCGCCGAGACGACCCGGCAGAGGGTGCTCAGGTACTGGCTCAAAGGTCCCATGGCGGGGAAGTCGGAGGTCTTCGCCCAGCTCCCGGGGTTCCCGGACAACGTGAAGCGCAATCGGCAGGGGGAGTTCTGGGTGGCCATCGTCTCCGTCTCCGGGAATGAAATTGGAGTCAGGTTGGACGCGAATGGGAGGACGGTGGAGCTTCTGCATGATCTAAGCACAGAGAATACCGTCAGCGAAGTGTTGGAGAACAACGGAACCTTGTGGCTGGGGTCCATTGAACGGTCTTTCGTCGGCATCTACAGTCTCTGATCTCTCTCTCTCTCTCTCTCTCTCTCTCAGCTCTCTGTTCGTCTATCTGTTGAGTCAATCAGCAACTGCAGTTTCCGATTATCAGCCGTCCCTCTCTCCAGTCCCCGATTCCAGTCTTTTAATGAATCTTCAAATATTTTCATTGAAAGACTGTCGTACTATTTATGAATGTCTCCTGGTTGAATAGGTATGAATGGACTGAGTAAACCTCAATTACTGACGTAGGGCACCCCATGGTGAACGTGTGAACACGAGGGAGAAGAGTGTGTGTGTGTGTGTGTGTGTGAGAGAGAGAGAGAGGGAGAGGGAGAGAGAGAGAGATCAGACAGCCCTTATGAGCTGTCATGTCGGAGTTTTCACTCCTTATCTACCCCGTTTGGATATTAGGCCGCACCTATTCTTATTTACGGGATCGATATATATCTCTCTCTCTCTCTCTCGCTCTCTCGCTTCACAGTTGCAACCTGGTTTTCGAGTTATTCTCCCCACGGGGCTAGGAAAAGATTCTCAGGCCGGAGCTGAGCTGCAGAAGGCCAAGGCCAAGCTGACTATTAATTATTAAATGAGGCTGCACTCACCGGAGGGATGGTCACCTCATTACACTCAAAAGATACGGGGCATGATTTGACGAAGTCAACAGGATCTCAGCGACGCGTCGTCGGAATCGCTTGAGCTTTCATTGCCTCTCACCATCGCGTTGACTTTCTTGTCGCCGTTGGAGAGCTATTGTAGAGACGAGCAAGGTAGAGAGAGAGTATTTATTTGCTTACAGAGAATATTTTTTGAGTTATTGACTGATAGCAGAAATACTGGAATACCTACCACATAACTCACCCGTTTACCCTTTAAGTGCAACTTATAAATACCTCTGACATTATTATGATTTTCTTACAATAACACAATCTAAACAAAATTCATGCAAGGTGTAGGAAGTCTATAATAGCTTTATTAATTACCAAAAAAACCAGCACTTATTTAGGGCAGATTGAGCAGATCCCGAAGAAAATTTTTATTATCTTTTGGGGGTGTTCTCTCCCCTCTTGATAATAAAATAAAAATTAACAGTACTGAAGAACATATTTAAATTTAATAAATAAGGCCTTAATCACCGATATCACAATCAATAACTCCAAATTCGTCAAAGACTGTGGCTTTTTTTTCTAAATCAAATCCATGGTAAAGAGGGTATTTATTACAAACTCATCCTTCCATTGTATTCCACTTATCCGAGTACAATCAAAGAAAACAGGCGTTAAAATATAAAATCTGTTCTTTATTTTCCAAGTGATCTCGAACAAAAAATAAGAAATCTTTTCTATTAGAGAGAAGATGAAACTAGGGATTTATGGTTATTTTAGAGAAGCATGCCACCCTATAAAGTCTCACTTCTGATCTCCATAGCGGAGAATGCCGTGGACATCCACAATGCCTGGGGGGAAAACCTGGTCTGTCGCAGCCCTCACAGCCACCCTCGCCACAGCAGTCACATTGACGGGTGGGATGAAGAGGGGCCCCACCAGAGGAAGCCCAGTCAGAGGCTTTGCATGCTTGAGAACCTGCAGGGTTGGAAAAAATTAGGGCTTATGGTCTGTGTAGCAGATCTGTGTCTTCGGGGCTAAGGAATTACTGTCTCAAGTGGTGAACCGATGATGCCTAGGGGTAGGCTGATGCTGCCCACTTTGCGAGTCCCGTGGATAAAGCCAGGTCTGAGAATTACGCCTGTGAGGAGCATGGGGAAGATAGACGAGCCAATTTTAGTCTCACGGGCTAGAATATTAAGATTTTCATGCTGTAATGAACCATGGTCATTGGAAAGCTTGATCTAGCGAAACATCGATTTTTTATTGACCAAAGAGAAAACTTTCATCTGATGATGTCCGTCAGTATCTTATGATGTCATAAATTTTCTGGAAATAATCCTAGATTTTTTCCAGCTTAGAAATATTGTCAACATTGAACTATGATTTTGAACATTTCAACAAAGAGATCACATAGAGAGAGAGAGAGAGAGAGAGAGAGAGAGAGAGAGAGAGGATGAGGCATCACATGCTGGAGTCGAATGAAAGAATGCGTGCAGATAATTAATGAAATACTAAGAAATTTGGTAAATGAGACAGCTTCTAGATGGTAAAAATTTCAGACCCATGAAGGTCTTGGGATTCTTTCTACTGGTTTTCACTGCCCGAAGCCAACCTGGATACAAGTAGCCTACTCTGGAAATAGACCTCCAACAAGTGACTCAAAAACAAAGTGACTGGTGTCATACCCAAGAGCGAGTAGTCAATGGCAAAGTACACACCTTGACCAGTGAGATAATGTTGACTTTATAAGTGAATCAGGTTTAGTCAGCAGAATGGCAGGCGATAATTAAGTCAGGATGATAGCATCTATTGCGGTCAGCACTAACTTTTTGGAGATGATTTTATTATAAACTACGAAAATACCAAATAAACCACTATGAGAAGAAAACTGAAGAACTAAGAAGCACAACATCAACAGGGTTGCTGTAATTAATGTGGGAAATGATTTCTAGAGATACAGAACCAAGAGACACAAAATGCTTGCATTGAAGGTAAAAGTCAAATGAGATTGGTCATAAAAAATTGAAGATATTTTTAAATTAAGGAGCTAAAATTATCATGGTTGGCAACAATAGCTCCGGACAGCTGATTAGTAAACTGGAAAAAATATCAAGCATAAAACCCAAGTTAGAAAAAATGATTAAGTAAGAAGCACGACATTGTTGCATAGAGAGGGAAAAGAGTACCTCCATATGGAAACTTTGATAATAGCTCCGCTTCAGTAGCTTTCTGAACCAAGACAAAAAAAACAGGAGATACAATTATCATAGTTACTGCATATCATAATAAACTGGAAATAAAAATGTTTTATACATTCCCTCATATATGAAATAGAAATCGTTGAATAACCACATTACCCACCCATTTTACCGTCCTCAAAGCAGTCAACACATACTTCCCTCCACAAAGGGAAAAAAAAATTAAAAAAATACTAAATCTTTGTAGTGAGATCACAAGAACCCCTTTGGCGGGTTCGATTCCAGTGAAATACAAAGATATGTATCAAAGCGAAGAGGAAAGATGGCAACAATAGAAAACCATTGAGCTATTGTCATGGGATATTTTTCTGATATTTTCCAGCTTTTTCTTACATGTTATTCCATTTCAGTCTACAAGGCTCGCAACAATTAGCCAGAAGAAAGACCATACCTTTCCCTCATAATATCCCCGTAACAAGTAGTTGGCCAAACCAAAATCAGCAGCGGAGATATACACAAATCTCTTCACACCTGAAGAAAACGGGCAATGGAAAATGAGATGCTTTCTCCTGACAACCAGGCACTCCGATAATGAAAATTGAGCAAGCCGGAAAAAGCCTTAAAAGGACTCATTTCCAAAATTAAAAAAAGCTGGATTGCGATATTTGCAGAAGCTAAAGAAGGATCTAAAATTTATAAGCATACGAAAAATGTGAGAGAAAAATCTCATCCTCTTTTTGAAATTCTGATGAACGAGCATATTCTTCAGCCCATCTATTAATACGAAGTACCTTTCTCTGCTGCTGCTCTGATAGCATTTATGTTCGCAGTCCCATTGATCTTATACATCTGGGAATTAGACCCAAATCCCCCAACACATGATATCTGCAAGGATTCAGCATCAACCATGATGAAAGGAGAAGAAAAGAGAGCTTATATTATTATTCAGTAAATCAAACATCACTAACACAAGCATTCTGTACGATGCATCTAACAACCCTAATGATTATTATACTAAACTTATTTATCCCCATACACTACAATGACTAGTTGTGTTTGATGGATTGACACAAGGTAATCCATGTCGTTTTTTCGATCTATCACGATTCATGACAAGCCAAAAGTGTGGAAGAGAAAATAAGAGAAACCCTCATTAATATATCATATTTTCAGAGATCTTAGTGCTAATGCTCAGTGACCAACTGAAATCAACAGTTTTTCTTCATTCAGGTTTAAACTGCGGATTTGGCCAGGACTAACTCCGTAGAACAGACACAAATCCATACAAAAAATAGATTTACCAATTTTGCGTACCATTTTTGTATTCTTTTGGTATAGTGCAATCCAAGACATTATTTGAAAATAAGCATGAGAACTTTATGTTGCACACTATTCTAGCCACTATAGCCTGGGAAAGCTACGCGTCTAGAACTCTCACCCGACCAACAAGGAACGAAACTGCCCTTCATGGCAGAGACGAGTGCCCTCGCTGAAAGCAAATGGTGCCACTTATATTCAAGAATAAGTGAATCTAACGACCCCACTGAGCACGCTATTTCATGGATATCACATGTATACAGCTTGTTTAACAAACTACAGCTGCCTTCCACACCATATGAACAAGAAATTTTGATATCTCCACAATATTCAAATAAAAAATGCCCATCTCTCATTTTCTCGAAGAAAGCACTTAAACATTATTAAAATTACTACCAATAAGTTGACCAAGAAACACAGTGAATATTATAATAAAGACTAGCTAAAAGAAACGAATTACATACCACAGCTGTAACCCCATTGAATGCATCGTTCCATGAGTCAGGTAAAAGAAGGTTTCCTACAAACAAAAAAAAATGAATGATAATAGTCGGAAGAAGGAGATAATTTATTCACCCCAAAGGAAATAATTGTCGTGATTTATACTGTATTACTACCTTTGTGCCACACAACACTGTCAGCCCATGATTCCTGTACAGAGGGCTTCCCTGATCTGTGATCAAGGAGAAACCAAGAACAAATCACAGAGAGAAAGATTTGTACAAAAGTAACTACTACTAACTATTAAAAACCATAGATAACTCTAAAAAAAAATTTTCAACGTCACAATCAAATATAATTTTTTTCGCACTATAATCCTTAAAAAACACAAATATTATATGCATAATTTCATTCTTGTCTATGAACATCAGAGGGCAATTCCATTGAAGTCAGATTAAGAACAAACTCAAGACCAACTCCGCTAAAAAAATAAAAATTAAACAGAGATATGATATCATTATAGGGAAATAATGAATGAAAATAAAATCCACAGTGAATATTTTTTTTTATCAAATAATTAACAGATAAAAATTTACACAGCTAATTCCTTCTATAGAGTGTCCAAAGATCAATGCACTCTATAGAGCAACGAGATTTGGAACAGTCAATTCACTAACAAGTATAATGGTTTAGAAGAATCAATAGCAAAAATTGCTAGGGACTCATGCACAAACCTATTCAAACTGGAAACAGATATGCCTTTTCCAACAGCCTCCTTACAAACATGTGAACCGACAAATCCATTACCACCCAAGATGAGCAGCTACAACAATTAAATACAGAATTATTGTAAGTATCCAAAAATAAAATCGTGGAATGTCACACGAGATATGATTAGACATGCCCAAACAACCTTCTCTGTTGGAGGAGGCGGTGAACTTATCGTCTCTGCTTCTTCAACCTTCAATGGTTCGTCAATTTTATTGGAATCTGTCGAAAGTAATCTGCCATTGCTGAGCAGACATCTTGTGCTGAAGAAATACACGTTGATGAGGATAACAGGAACACAGAGTTAACTTCTGAATACTTCATTGATTTGCCAAAAAAATACCCACTAAAAATAAAGTAGTGAAATAAACAGATATCTTAACTGAACATGATCATATTGCTTCTAAATTTGGAGCAGACAATATGGTAATTTGTATAAATGATAATTTTTCGTGGGAATATAAGTTTCATTCAATGTGTTAATCTACACCCAAGAGACGATGGCTGCGAGCGATTCCCCCTCTGCCTAGAAGATCTCCATGGAAACGACCAATTCACTTGACTAGACTGTAGATTGGGATATCATGTCAAGGAGAAGTTTCAGAGTGTCCAGACACCCACGAAAGTTTGGTTAATGCAAATAGCATGTCCTTGAAACAAAAAGAAACAATGGGAGTAGAAAAAATAGGCAGTCCTGCGACGAGTTAAAATTAAAAAGAGAGTTCCAGGGCTCTGAGATTTAACTATTCATCGGCAGATGGAAATCGGCATGTTCAGAGTCAGCCATCAACCAGATGTGAAGAGGGTATACTCAAGACAAAACTCAGGCGAATACAACCAAGTTTCAATAAGCTCTAC
The DNA here is from genome assembly GCA_024713555.1 of Spirodela polyrhiza. NCBI lineage: Eukaryota > Viridiplantae > Streptophyta > Magnoliopsida > Alismatales > Araceae > Spirodela > Spirodela polyrhiza. The sequence goes on along the minus strand of CM046538.1, from coordinate 4,785,341 downwards.
ATGAAATCCTCTGTAAGAACAGTAGATGAGTAGAAAACTTCTTCACTGGTTGAAGATTGAAGATCGAGCTCAAGTAAGAAGAGGGCAATCCTCAAAGAGCCTAAACAGTTGTGATACTCTTCATTTGCTCAGTTTTACATGCGCCAGTTTTAGTATCATAAAGATTCAACACGTCGAGGTTAAATCACATGATTCTCAACCTGATATAAAGCATAGAATGTAGTGCCCGGGGAGAACAATTCAACACATCAGACCACGTTTCAACGGAATGCGCCACTAATAGGAACCCTAGAGTGTATAACTGGCGGCGTTGTCGTTCAGATACCAGCATGCATGCTTGCCCACCTAAGATAGATCCAACATGCCAAGATTTCCGGGCCTGAACGACGAATTCTTGTAAACCAAGATCATGCGCATCATGAGCGTGTTTCATCAAGATTCATTTTGTGGACCGAGTTCAAATCCCAGCCCATGAGGGTAAATTTCAAACTGACATCTTGATCCAAGGAAAAGCAGAACGTTCATCGGCGCTTGTTGAAGCTTCGCCGGTTGAAACCATAAAAAAGGAAAGAAGAGAAATGGAAGCATTCTGGAGAAAAGGACCAGCATATGCCATTCGGACGCCAATGATCATTAGATTCTTCGTCTCTGGATTAAGAGCTTCCGGACGAAACAATGAGGTCGGCAGACAACGACGACGACAGAAATCCATTCACAGAAGATGAGGGCAGACTATTCACCACAATGGTTAGGAATTAAGGAGAAAGACGCGACAGAGAAAGCAAGCGAGGGCTGGGCATCCGTCCTTACGAGAGCCCAGAGAGCTGAGAACGCGACTGGACAAGGCGCGAGATGATCCCCCTCATCGTTGGAGCGGGGCTGATCCAGCCCTCGGACGGGGGACCTCTTCTTCCCTCTTCTAAGTAGCGGCCGACTTCTACGTTCAACCGACGATGCCACCAGCACTCACTGCCTTCTTTTGCTTGGCCCTGATGGGAGAGAGAGAGAGAGAGAGAGAGAGAGAGAGGTGGGGGGCCTAGAAGAACTGGTCCCAAGAAGGACAGGTCCTCTCCCCCACCCCACGCGACGTGGAGCGCTCTGGCAGCACCAATTCGGTCATCTTACTCTCCCAAGGTGCAAACGCTCCTTGTAAAAAGGGTCCTGCAAATTCGACTAAGGGGCCTGAAGACCGAACCAATAGGCCCAATCTCTCTCTCTCTCTCTCTCTCTCTCTCTCTCTCTCTCTCTCCCCTCTCTCCCCTCTCTCTCTCTCTCTCTCTCTCTCTCTCTCTCTCTCTCTCTCTCCTCTCTCTCTCTCTCTCCCCTCTCTCTCCCCTCTCTCTCCCCTCTCTCTCTCTCTCTCTCTCTCTCTCTCTCTCTCTCTCTCTCTCTCTCTCTCCCCTCCCCTCTCTCTCCCCTCTCTCTCCCTCTCCCTCCCTCCCTCCCTCTCTCTCTCTCTCTCTGTGACAGATCAAAGAAGGCTTGCGCTGACCCGCGCCCAAAGTTTACTTCGTGGACTTTCCTGGGTCAATGCGGAGCCCATTTATAATCCCCCTATTTATGTGTCTATTTTATTCATGTACTTGGTAAATGATACTAGGACACTGATACGTACCACAGATTTTGACTTTTTCAAAGCAATAATATCGTTTTCAAATCTAGAATTTTTCCTGACAAAAATTTCAATTGTCCGAGACCTCGACAAGAACAAGTTCATAAATTTCAAATAATCAGTAATAAATCAAAAAAATGAAAAAATGAAATTCTTTCCTTTTCACGTAGGATGTGATTTTCCCAAGCTGGGGTGATTTATATTAATAATCAGAATTTTTTTTCCCATCTCGGACCTTGGTTGGAGGGCTAATATATATATATATGAAGCAATTATATTTTTTGCACGAGGAAAGTAATAAATTTAAACATAAAACTTTCGTAAACAATAAATAAGGTTGCCAACAAATGCAGTCCAGTCAAAAAGAGAAATCAAGCAATAAAGTGTGAAAAAATGAATTTTTTAGCAAAAAAGACAAAAAATACTGCAAAAAAATGGAGCCCCAGCACCTCCCAAGGCATTTTTCCATGAACGGCGACCAGACAGCGTTTTTCCATCCCCACCTGCTGCTCCTGATGGATAATAGAACTACGCCAAATTTACACCTTTACGATCACTTGATGCCATGCGAATTACTTTCTCCAAGGTTATTTCTAAAAATAACAAAAAATAATGGCCCCATCACGAGGACTTCTTCTTGGCAAAGCGTTGAAGAGATCTGGGCAGCTCGACCTCCTCTGCTTTCTTGAGCTTCTTGCTCGCTGGCTCGGGTGGCGGCTCTGTGAAGCTCCTCTTCACCCTTTCAATCCCCTCCTGCTTCTTCTTCAGCATCCTGCTGGGCTTGTTCCGGCCCTTGGTCTTGTGCTTCAGGGCGGCAGCCTTGGCGGCGGCGATGGCCGCCTCCTTCTCCCCCTCCACCGCCGCCTCCTCCTCTGCCGCCTCCGCCACCCTCGCCGGCCTCACCGTGCCGATCCTGCCCGGGTCCAGCATGATGGTCTCCGGCTGAAGCTTGTCTAGCAGGGCGTGCACCTCCTTCTCCCTCCTCTGCCGCCGGGTCTCGTAGGGATTCGCCACCCAGGAATCAAAATTGGGCTCGCCGGCGCCGGGGACGAGAACACTGGAAAAACCGTTCGAGTGGGCGATCCCCAGCACGTCCTCGTAGGGGCGGAAGCGGACCCTCCCCACCTGATAGCCCTTCACCATGGAGTGGTTCATGTACCGGTCCATGAAGCTCTGATCGCCGGAGTCCCGCCAGATGTCCACATAGGAGCCGTTGCCCACCGCCAGGAGGCCCCGCTGGCTGAAGTCCAGCGTTCTGGCGTGCCCCGCGTAGGAGCGGAGGACCTGGAACTTCCTCACGTCCCACAGCTTGATCTTGCGGTCCATGCCGGCAGTGGCCATCAGGCGGCCGTCGGCGTGGAAGGCCATGGCGGTGACAGGCCCGTGGTGGCAGAGCATGGAGACCAGCGGCTTGACGCTGGTGGGCTTCCACATGGTCACCTTCCCGCCCGGGTGGCCGAGGCCGACGACGGCGTTGAACGGGTTGGTCCGCATGGCGAGGGCGCCGCCGAGGCCCGTCCGGTAGTTGCCCACTATCTCCCCCGTGCTCACATCCTGGTAGCGGAGCTGCCCCAGCTTGCTGACGGAGGACAGCAGGAAGTGCTTCTCCAGGTACTGGAGGCTCACCGGCGCTTCGTGCTCCTGGAGATTTTTTAATATGGGGCGGGAGAGAAATAATAGTCACCCACCCATTGCCCATTATCTCTAAATAAAATCCAGATTGAAAAAAAAACTTGATTTTTTTTATTATTTCCAGATGAATTTCGCTGGTTTCGATGAATATTCGAAAGAGAATTACTACTACCTACCTTGAGGCAGTGGATTTCGGTCCCATCCCTGTTATAGATGTACACGTACCTGTTGAATAAAATTTGGCCATGGGAAGATCAACACGGTGGAGTACATAGTAAGGAAAATAAATTATCTAAGACCAATTATTCCGAAATAACACGAAAAAAATAATAATTGCTGGATGATGAGGAGATGATGATAAAAGGCGACATGGAGTTCAAGAAAACAGAGGCAGTAAAACTATTATTTCATATTCGACGTGTAAGTTTCAAATGCCAGTGAAAATCTGCACGGAATAAGGTATTTAAAAAGAATTGGGAAAAAAAAATCAGGACATTTATGTATTTCTAGAAATGGCTGCTGCCACTTCTGATCATCTTGGGCAGTGCAAGCGCCTGCAATTTATTTAAGATGCACACCTACTCTTTCGAGGAGGGAGAAAATAATCTCTATTCATTGAGAAAAAGCGAGAAAAAATACTCTAAAGAAATTAATTGGTGCAAAAAAATTCTGCATCAACATGACGTTACTATGAATGATATTTTCTAATAAATATCATTCCCGTGACGTGATTTGCCAAAGCGAGAAAAAAAACCGAGGATGAACGCATCTGTGAGAGAAACAAAAAGCCGCTATAAATTGATAATAAATAGAAAAATATTAAGAAAATACATACTTTTTCTGAGCTGCAGCAAAAGTCTGTCCATCCTGTAAGAATACGACATCACGCACAGTCTCCTTGACCTGAGATCATTGAAAACTCATTATCATCACATCCCTGTTATTGCTTCCAATTTTTTAATTGATTTCTTTTTTAAAAAAAGCATATTTGTGAGACGATATTTAAGGACCACCCACTTAATAACAGCACCTCGCCCTGCCTACAAAATCATTTAAAGGCATCGACCATACAAAAGAAACTTAATAAATTGGTGAGTAAAATCCATCAATAATCTTCAGGATTATTTTCATTGCGCTGATGTTGGATGTGCATTGCACTGCAACGTAAGCCTCTTATCACATTCTTGATGAATCCTAAAATCAAGTTTTCCTCACAAAATAATTACCTGGAAATTTTTAATTAGATTCATAGTCAACACGTCGATGATGGCAAGTTCCCCCTTACGGCCAGCCGTCAGCATATAACGTCCATTCAAGCTGTATGCTAGAGTATATGGGCCCAGCACCGCCTCTGCAACACCATGCACAGCAAGCAAACACCTCAGTATACATAATTTCGAGGAAAAAAATATAAACTCTCACAGATTTGACGTAAATAACATCAAACTGTGACAATTTCTCGAAACTGAAGCTGTTTTAATTTGAGTCAGCGTGTGCAATACATGCGATTGTGCTGACGAGGATTTCACAGGGGGGGAAATTGCCAAACTCAGTTCCCAATAAAAAAAAAAATTGGTAGGAGTTTTGTGCTGGATAAGTGAACGCAATGAATACTAAAATGCCAAAATAAACCCATGAGATGAAAGTAAACCACCTCGAAGTATATCATAGGCTTTTCTAGAGCTTAATATATCAACTTCGTTGACAATATCTTCTTGTTTCATCCTCCACGTCTTTTCTAAGCCTTCAGCCTCCAGGTAGCCCCCCTCAGTGGGGAGGATCCACTGAAAGATGTAAGAAGAGTGTCAGCTTTGGTTGAAGGCATATCAACCGGGGAAATAGAAAAACTCAATCAGCTAAAAAATGAACCGAACCACAACCGCTTCAGTTATGAAAAAAGGTAATTCTTGAAGCTCCGAGAATGAATTTGTAACAAATAAAAAAGAAATCCCTCCCAAGTGCAAATAATTGGCATAACTGTAAACAGGTCATAAAATCGGCCAGAATCTTGACATTTATCTTATTCAATATCTTTAAGCATAACCATTTATGCATGGTTCAGTCTTTGGCTATGAATGTGATAAGAACCACTCGTGAAGAATCATGTTTATTTCACAAATTCGAATCGAGATCGAAGGGTTCCCTAAATCGGAACTCGTTTACAAGAATTGTAGAGAGAAGTAAAAGGAAAGAGAGGAACTCTAATGCAACACCTTGCCCCAGTCCCCCAGTGTCGAATGTAAAACTAACAACAATCTTCTCCAGCACACCTTGCCCCTCTCTTCTTTCTTCTCCTTCTTCAGGTTCTTGATATCTGACCCCCCTTTCCTCCGAGTTGAGGTTCCTCTTTATAGGAGTCGCCCTAGACAATGATTTCCAGCCACTCCTTTCTTGAGCACGTGATACTGCATGTGCTCTGTTTATTATGACACCCCCGCCCCTTCTATAACTCGCTTATCTGCTGTCTATTCAGGTGTTATTACCCTTTCTATGATATGTAGCTGTATCCGAATGAATTCAGAACACATGGTCTAACGAAAAGCTCTACATTAGTTCCTTCAAGTTCAACACAAATCATCTGGAGGCTTAGCCTTGGTTGTGTAAGCTTTAACTCGCGTTAAACTAAACAAACAAGAGTGTTTCAAGTTTTTTCTGCTAATTCTGTCTTTGATGCTCATGTGACACCATCCTGACCAAATTTACACTTGCCAGGTGCCAGGCACCACCTAAACAAAGATTACAAATCTGAAAAAGGGATGGCCATTAAAAAATTTCAAATCTTTCGACATTGAATGGAACAAAATGATTTTAAAAGCGAGGGTTCGATCAGGATTAGTTAGGGTAAACTCAGCCCAAATCAGCTGTTCCCAACCAGATTCTACAAATCTAGAGCAACACAAAAAACGAATGATCATATTTGAATAATCCATGAGAACAGAATAAGAAAAACACAACTAAATCACAATATAAGTGATGATTGTAACAAGGACAATGGATTTTTCACATCACTACTATCATACAGCCTAATGCTCATCAATGAACAAAGACAAAAATGTTTCCACATGAATTTTAAAATTTAACAAGGGTATATCCTCCCACTTTCTCAAAAGTTGGCCCATACATCTTTCTTTTTAGAATAAGCACTCTAAGAAATCGTTGTTCAAGCAATTTATGGACCCCCTTGCATCTCCCTGAAACTGTCTCAGCGAAATCGAAGCACGGAATGACAATGATTTATCAGCTATTTTGCTAGACTACAAACAACACGGCAACCAGAGGCTGACTGCTTGACGTTTAGATAGGCCACCACCCTTTCACGAGGTCATTGGTGCCTGTCTGCTTAATGGAGATACTTGGCTTAAGCAACTTATTTGAAGGAACCCCTGATGTAAAGAGCTCGAAAGGTTTACCCTTAAAGGTAGAGACCCACTTGTTTTCTACTTACAAAGACAACATATTTTCTTTCGTGGATCTCATTTTACACATTAGCAGATCTTTATATTGGACTAAAATAACTTAAGTCCAAATTCATGGTTCATACCCTTCTATTCTAAAGAAATAGACTCTAAAGTATCCTCTTCATGTGATTCAGGAAAAGAGTTTAATAGCAAAAAATCAAACAGAGCTCATCAATCAATATTCTTTAGATTTTTTAACATTATCATTTACCAGACACCTGAAGAAAAACACAAATTTACTTCATTTGCACTCTCTCTCTCTCTCTCATGACTATGAAGAACTTTCTGATCTACCAACTTAGCCCCCTGTGTGCTCGTGCCAGGATGAAGGGAGCAAATGCTGGGACTTTCAGCAGCTGGAACTCACGAACAATCATGATTTACATACCCATTGTTAAGCAAGGCAGAGATTTGGTCTTCTTAAGAGGAAGAATTAATACAACAGATTACAGGTCAGTTTCACAGTCCATATACTCCCTGAATGGTGAGAAAAAAACCACTTAGGAAGAAAGAGTCATTCAACATTCAAGAAACAGGAAAGTAGTAGTCACACCAACGTGTGATGTATGCCATTCTAAAACTGATACGATCCCTTTTTCTATATTCAGCAAAACAATAGTATGCAATCGTATCTGGGACACTACAGATCGAGGACGATCGATCTAACGTATGAAATGAGAAGTAGAACAATTATCTGAGGACGCACTGGTCTGAAGGCTAGTGTCCTGGGTTTTACGATGTCTACCTCTCCAGTTGTATGTAAGTAGAGGAACTGTACCAAAAACCTCCGATTCCACGTATCAAGATAAGCTTAGTGAATAGAGACTGACAAAATTGCACTAAATAAAAATGGCTAAATCATGCAACTACAGTTCACATAACCAGGATTCAAGAAAAACATACTTGCCATGGAAAGACTTGAATTTTGATACATAGTGGGAAAATTCAGTAATATATGTCAAAAAGTACAAGAAATGAACCTTCTCAGTTTTCGCAGCGGCTTTCGCAGATTGGCCATATAGCTGTTCCTTTATATAAAGTTGGCCTTTAAGCTTTTTATCTTTTAAACTCTGAAATGAAAATAAAAATATGCGCAGTTAAACATTTATACCAGCAAAAAACTTAAATGAACGAACCCACTGCAGAAGGAACAAAAGCAGGAAGTTTGGCTAGACAATGTCTTTGTGGTCATGATCCTACCTCTAGATTAGCACCATGCCCACGCATATACTTTTGGACGATCGCTTGCACATCATTAGAAACGTCCTGCACATTAAATAGTTAAATCATACCAATGGAGAAAGTCAAAAAGTCATTACGAAAAAAATTCTAGAATCATTCAAATCGGTTCAATGCTGAAACTTTAACAGAAGAAATTTTAATCAGAGAAGCATTGCATAAAAATAAATCAATAGTTTTCTTGACTTCTCACGGTCATTTCTAGGTTTTTCAAGAAGAAACAAAGATATGTGAATACTTATGTCTCAGTAATTTTATTGTCCTCTTAAGAGGATTTGTTATTATTACTAAATAATCCGTACGTGCCTAACTTCTAAGAGGACGTGATTCTAAATCCTCCCTGGTTTCAGGAATGTAAGATCCATTTAAAGGATATTGATTCAAATATTTCTATATCTTATGTGGCATGTGCAAGAGGATTATGTGGATTACTCATCTTCCACTATTGAATGATTCAGTGGCACTATCCTCTTTAAAAAAAAGGCTGGTGTATATATATAAAAAATTCATAATGAATGGGATGCTAGGACGCTATAAATAAAATAATGGGAAAATCCATCGCTTATGTACAAGAAGATGCTATATGTTAGGACTAAGTATGTATACAGGTGCTCTCCTGAAATGGTTCGTCATTTACTTGCGCCCAGCTCTAGATAACGTTTTCTTTTACAGGTATTACGCTCAACGAATCCATATCGTGACTTATCGATAAGAATGGAAATGATATGGGTCACTGCAATTAGCCCAGTTAAGTATTGGATGAGAATCTAAGATGATCTCAGTCAATTTTAATACCCCCTTTAAACATATTCTGAGCAAGCATTGAACTTAACGCTCGATAGAATCCTTCCAAAGTAAGACTTTCAGAAATTGGTCACATTTCTCCAAATATTTGGAAGTCAAGGCCCAAACAAACCCAAGAAAAATTTCTTCAACACTATCTTGATTAACAAGTCACTTAAGAAAAGACAAAATGCTAGAATTCCACACACCTTAGAGTCAACTTTATTTTTCTTCTTCATGGTGTTGACGACTGCAATGTAACCAAGCGACAGATGAAAGAAGATAAAGGCCTGAAAAAGAAACACACTGTTACCAGCAAAATGGTTTTCTGGAGCAAGCGATGCGAGTGGGCATTATATGTGCTTTAGGATTTCACCAAAAAATGGAAAATCCTCACTACTAGCCGAATTCTGAAAATCACATCAGCAGAAAACAACCATTGCAAACCACGAGGCAGAAAGAGCGAGAAATTCCCAGAAGATGTAAATGATAACAAAGAGAGGGAGCCACAACTACGCATGTTGGGGAAATAAGTAGAGTTTTAAACAAGACAAGTGCACCAATTCATGAGTTGGGAAGTAAAACACTTGTCTGCTACCATCAAGAACATCCCACATGAAAACTTAGTAGTAAAAGATGATACTCCACCTTAGTGTCGGAAATCAGAATCTAAATAGCTGCGGCGTTTCCGAACATGTGGCATCAGTATAGGAAATTTTTATAAACAAATGAAATTGATATTTGGTCTGAACACATGGCAACAAATGTTCTATGTTCTATACTTATAACTGATACTTGAAAGCAAATAAAAATAGTGAACGTATCTCCTGTCTTCTTTTGCCAGAAATCTAAGCCAGCGGCAAGCAAAAGCAGACCCCAACATCTTCATTGGTAATGCAAATAATACGTAAATCCTCTTTTCCAAAAAATAAGGAGAGATTCGAAAGAGATGAAAAAATATCATTTACGGATCTTCAGATATCTTGTTTTTATTCAACACCATGTAGGCGTACGACAGTGACGACGACTCCAGGTTCACAAACTTGTCCATATTCCCTTTGGTTGATGATCATGGGGTACTATCCACTTTGAAAACAAAGTGACAAAAACGTAGCCAGCGTAATGAGTAGTCAACGCAATTTCAAATGATGATTCAAGAAAAAACGCTCATGGCTGCCACTTCAATAAACTGCCTAAGGTTCCGCATACCAGATTGTTCACCACCATGACAGGAGCAGGATAAAAGTAAGGTAATGGTGGGTTGATGGGTACAAGAAGGGACGCTACTCCACGGTGGAAGCATTCTGGCAAGAGAGAGGAGGGATGAAAAGATGCGAGATTACCTTGAGTTCTACGCGAGCGGTTCCAGAAAAGCACACTCCGACCCCTTCGGTTGCCGCCGCGATGTCCACCAGAGATAACGAGAAGCAGAGGCTCTGGGTATAGCCTAGGCAGCAGCAGCAGCAGCAGCCGGAGTTGGCTACCAGCAGGCAGGAGACCCACAGGAGGCGCTTGGGGTGAAGAGCGGCGCGGCGGCGCAGCGGCCAGCTCTTCGGCGCGCGGGCAATGCAAACGTAGCGGTAGCGGCGGAAGTTAGAAGCCCTTATAACGACGATCGGCCGAGGGAGAAACGGAGCTCCAGTACTGGGAACGGCGACGTTGTCGCTCGATCGTCAGATCGACGATCTTCGTCGATCGATCGACGATCACGATCACGGCATATTGATCTCTCTCTCTCTCTCTCTCTCTCTCTCTCTCTCCCTCTCTCCCTCCCTTCCTCCCTCCTCTCTCTCGAGGTCGATCTCTCTCTCTCTCTCTCTCTCTCTCTATCTCTATTTAATATGACTATATATACATATTAATAAAGTTAAAACAGTCCGAATATACATAATATTAGGCATAATATAATATAGTAATATTATAGGACGATCTGCCGATCTGCATCGACAATACTCTTAGAAATAGGGACCTTAATGTCATTAATAACTGTCTAAACATTGAAATAACTTGCATAAAATAAACAAACCCTAATAGTATTTATATTTAATAGTGCAAAAGCCATCGAATTCCAAGACGTGGTGATCAAATTAAACGCTTATTGTGCCTTTCTAGGGCATGAATTGTGTGGCCCCCACAGCCAAACGTCTTTTGTTGTCAAATATGATAAATATATTTAGCCAAAAGGATTCGTATTTAATGGAAGCTAATTTCTTTAAATCCCGAAAAATAATTCTCATAACCACGCATTTATTCACTCATCCTATATTTTCCTTAGCTTACTATATTGATAATATTTATTATTTAAATTATTTATTAAACTGAAATTAACTAAAAAGGTAGGCATTTTAATTCCTAAAATAATTGTGTAGAACCAATGACTGCAAAAAACAAAGTAGCTTCAATCAATAAAAAGTTTTAATATAAATCCACATGTTGGTTCATCCACGCACGAGTCCTCTTTTCAATTCACTGATATGTCAATAAAGTTGTCTTTAGTTTTGTTAAATATTGTTTCATTCAATAATCTCAGGCCCAAAAAACCTATTGATCTCTAGACCATGATAGATTTTGAAGAAAAAATGAGTTTTTAATAATATATGAGAAAAATAAAAAAGGGGTAGTGATATGTTATACAAGCCATCTCCTTTATTTCAACCTCAATTTTACAAGCAACTAGGTTCATAAAATATAATCATCAATGGGGATCTGCCCATTGGCATAAATGCACACCACCAACATACACCATCACTTTAGAGTCTAGATTATATGCATAAATGTTATTAGATTATGTGCCCACATGTGACATGATTGTTGCAATCTTATGTGTGAGCCTACACAATGGAAACTTGAAATGATGGCTGTAAAGAAAAGAAACCCAACTTCATATTGAGCCCCTACAAAAACATGTGACAAATGTGTACAAATATTTCATGGTCTTATTTTCAGTGCATTTTTGGTATATTTACTCTATTTTAAAGTGCTTTAAATTTATTTTGAAGTCATATTAAAAAAAATTGCCTTTTTAGGGGAACCCCAATAGAAAATTTTGGTTACTGACAGCCCCCCATGTGTAGCCTAGAGGCATTTTGAGTTACTATGAAATTTTCTTCTTTGAGGTTTCTTCTCTCTCAACTTGTGGATTCTACCTCCTTTTGGATTCGAAGGAGCATTTTGATCCTTATGGATTCAACTTTGTCAAATAAATCTTTGAGGATTTAAGTTTCCATGGTCTATGGATCAAAAATTGGCTTCCTTCTTGAAATTTCCTTTTCACATAACTCATGTTTCACTTATTGGTCTTAGAGTGAGATTTCAAGATTTAAGTTCATCAAGTTAGGCCTCTTATCTATGGCACATTTTTTTGTTTCAAAAAGTATTATAATTTTTTTTAGATTTATTAGAGAGCCATTCTCCATAGAGATCTAAAAGAATGACATAAAAAAATTATTTGACAATAGTAGACATAAAATGGTATGAGCCATTCTTCATAGAGATAAGTCTTTGTTCTTTATTTATACTTGGACATATGATAAGTAGACTTGGTAAGTTTGATTCAAAGGTCTTTCAAATGAAAATTGATTTATCTAATTTAATGACAAATTTCAATGAAGGAATTTTTGAATTTAATGACTAAGGTTGAACATTTTTTTTTTAATGTATGAATTTCTAAGGAGAAAAGCAAGTGTAGCTTGTAGCTTATAAACTAAACGGTGACACATCAGCATACTGAAAACAAATCCAGCAACACAAGCAAGATTAAACAAAAATCTGTCTGTATATAGTTGAAGATGAATAAATTATTGAAATTTCAACTTCTTTTACCATATTATGAATAAATATCATTCCAATAATATCAAACTTGAAAATAAAGAACTAGATTTATGACATGATATGCAGAAGAATTTTACATCTTATCTTCCCATATATATTTGATAGAAGTATAATTTGATGTGATTTTAAAAAGTCAAGAGTGCTCTCAAATAACATATTAAAGGAAAAGTGACTTTGATGTCACTCTATAAATTAAATGATGATCGAAAAAATCTTTACTAGAGAAGTTCACAACTAAATCTTAGAAATCTGGTAACATTTTACAAAGAGATCAATGACAACGACTATTAATTGTGCTATGATAATTTTATATAAAATAATAAGTATTGTACCAAAAGCTACCAAAGAGAGAAAAATTGGGCATGATGCATCACCACAAAATTCTTATCAACCAAATGTTGCATATAAATGTTATAAATGAAGTGAGAAAGACCACAAATAAAATATTTCTACTAAGCAAGGTATAATCAATTTCATAGAAGAACTTGAAAAATAATAGAATGGGAGAAAGATCAAGGAACACTCCAAGAGCACTTAATTTGGCATTATATCACTCTCATCCAGTGGTTATGAGGAGGAACATATATACATCAAGAAAATAATAAAATATCTAAAGACATAACAACTTTCAACTACCTATGTCACCAATTACTAGAAATATGATGTTATAACTAATTTATAGTGGTAGTAGTGAAATATTGTTTCCACAAGTATAGTCAAAAACTTAACATTAGAAATAAAAAAATAGCAACCTTTATAGAAAATTGATTAGAGAAGAAGGATCTAGAAATATAAATCTTATTAGAATGTTGTTTGAAAATGTGTTGTAGTTGATATAGATGCATTTCATAGTATATTGATAAAAGTGTGACAATTTGATGCCAATGCCAATCTTAGAGATCGTATTTATGTATTTTATAGAAATAGGTAAAAATTCATCATTCACACATAATAAAAGATTCTTATATTTTAGACCATCATAAGGAATTCATGTCAATGATAGGAAGTAATTTACCAACAATTGGATGAAAATATGAATTATTTACTCTGCTGAAAAAGTTGAATTCAACACGAAAAAAATATGAAGCTATAATTGAACTTGTATGAAAGGTGTTCTATGAGTTTATTGCTATCCAAGACTTGTTAAATAATCCATTTATTAAAGATATACAGCACCAAATTGATTTTATTTCTAGAGAAAACTTAAAAATTTATCATGTTATTGAATGAGTCTAAAGAAAATTCAGATTATAAAAGAAAAACTTGAACCATTTTACCAAAATGACTTATAAGAAAAAACATGAGCATATCTTCAATTTTGTATCAATTGTCCAATGAAAGAAGCTAATGCAGGTGTAGACAATTGAGACATTAACAAGATTTTAGATAAATATAATTTTATAATTTTACGATGATGATATGTTTGGCATGTTTTTTAGTTTAAATAATTTTCAAAGGTCAATTTACAAGTAATTATCACAAAATTATAATTTGTGCAAGTGATGAATGAAAAATGACCTGAAGACAAAGTCATACCTTTATAAATAGTTGGCCATGTCATTTGATCTGTCTATACTTCCAACATGTTTATGAAGGTAGTAAGTCAAATATACAAGTATTCACTTAGAAATTTATTATTATTAATTTGATAATGCACTCATTTACAATGATATGGGAGAATATCACATCAATCACTTGAGAGCCACATTAATAGTCTTACAACAAGATGACTTACATGTCAACATAAAAAAATGTAGTTTCAAGAGGACCAATCTGATGTTCTTATGATATGTAATCAACAAAAATGGCATAAAGTTTGATGAAAAAAGATACAAACTATCAAAATTCATGGTTGCAGAGGTTGCTCCAACAAGTTCTTGAGGATTGAAAGATTGGATGTTCATGTTTTGTGGATTCATGATTGTTTCTTTATTGAAATTTTGTGTATGCTGATTCAAGGACTAAATTTCATTTTCATGCAATCCTTACTTTGTCATCGTCTTTCTCATCATATAGTTCTAAATTGTAATTTTTTTGTTTGTTCACCTTGTAAAATGGAATAAAAGAACTTTGTTTTTACAAGCTTTAATTATTGTTATGTCTTCTGCCATTAAACCAATAGTAGAAAGCCCTTCAATATGAAGAAAAATGTCTTTTTTTGGCTTTTGGATTAAAAAACATTTATTTTCATTTTCTCACTTTCATAGTGACCAACATAATAGTAATGCGATATAGACTTAATAATGTCAAGAGCTTGAAAAAAATTAGGCCTTACTTTTAAAATTTTAGCATATAATGAAGAAGTGTACTCAATGACATTGTCCACAATTTTCCAAACTTTGAATAACAACTATTTTCAAAGTACATGCAAAGAAAGAGTGGTAACCTAGGTGGGTACTCTCTCGAGTAAATAATAAGAATGTTAATTTTGCTTTCCATCAAGTACTACCTTAAGATCAAATAGTGAGCATTTAGATACCAAGTTATGTAAAAGTATCACTTTTTAAATATTATTTCAATGATTTTCCTTTATTTGGCATGTGATCATCTACAAATACACTGAATATATAATAAAATCATCTAATTTGCCGCAACAACTTCACATAGGTGATACCAACTAATAGTGAAAGATGATAATTGATAACATAGAGAATAAGCACTTATTACCTTGATTATTACATGTCATTGACTATTGAAGATGTCATATTACTCATGTTGACAGAGAGGAACCCTAGAATGCATTAAAGAAATAAGAAAGGTACACGAGTGTTTTATAAGAGAATAGAGAGAAGAGAAAAGATAACGGGTGAGTTATCAAACACTCCCCCTTAAACTAAATCATAGAGATCAAACTTGTCTAGCTTAGTACATGTAGAGTCATACGAGATACTATTCAAACTCTGTGAAGATGTCTACAAGCTGATGAGATGATGTCACATAAAGAGTAGAGATAAGTCCTGACAGAACCTTATCTCGAATGTAGTGGCAGTCAATTTCAATGTGCTTTGTCCATTCATGAAAGGTAGAATTATTGGTAATGAAGATGACAACTTAATTGTCACAGTGCATGAATATTAGAGAAGAAGTCATGCCAAGATTTTTGAGTAATGAGCGAAGCCATATCAACTCCTATGTTGTCTCAACTATCACTTAATACTCAAACTCCACACTAGAGCAATATATCACCCATTATTTCCAGAACTGTCAAGTGACCAGATTACCTCCAACATATGTCCAATAACCCATATTAGATTTTCGATTGCCCTTGTCACCTACATACTTAGCATCAAATTAGGCGGCAATATAGAGATGGCCATGTCATTAGTAGAGAAGCCTTTTCTCTAGCACTCTCTTGATGTATGCAAAGACCCAAAGAGCGTCCTTTCAATGAACGCGTCAAGGCTCCTATATGAGCTGACTCATAACATTAATTGTGTACACAATGTTCGAGCGAGTGATATTAAGGTATATCAACTTGTCCAACAATTGCTCATATTGGTTAGTGTCCTCGAGGAGAGGATATGAAGTGTCTCAAAACTACAAACGGGCTTCTATAGGTGAGGTTTCCAACTTGTACCTAAGTAGGCCAGTCTTTTTGAAGCATGTTGAGAGTGTATTTCTATTGGGTAAGAGCAAGCTTCCCATCATAATATGTAAACTCAATCCTAAGAAAGTATTATAAAATCCCTAGGTCACGAATATTGAGGTACTACTTCAAGTAAACTTTGGTAGTAGAAATGTCGACTTCACCACTCTTAGTCACAAGAATGTCATTGACGTAAATTACAAGAATAATAAGGCCACCATCTATCTTCTTCCTAAGCACAATGAGATTTGCAGTGTAAGAGGTAAAGCTAAAGGTGGTCAAAAGTCTACTAAACTTGACAAATGAAGTGCGAAGACTTTATTTGAACCCATAAATAGCACATCACAAGAGACATCTTAGATGACTCCCCCTAAGTAAAACACATAAGAGGTTACTCCATGAAGACCTACTCAAGATCATTGTAAAGAAAGGCATTAGACACATTTAATTGGTTGAAAGACCATACTTGAATGGTAAGAGAGAGAAACATGTAGACAGAATTGAGGTGGATAACGGGAGAAAATGTCTCAATGTAGTCAATCTCATAAGCTTGAGTGAAGCCACAAGCAATTAGGAGAGCTTTGTGATGAGTAATGGAGCTATTCGAACAATACTTAAAGGTAAACACCCACTTGCATGTCACAATATTGGCATCAACTAGGGGCAAAACCAACTATCAAGTCTCCTGAGCTTCTAGTGCAACCACTTTTGTATTTATGGCTGCCTTTCACATAGATACTTGTGCAACCTCAACGTACAATTGTGAAAGTGATTTTAAGGTGACTAAGAAGGCAAAGGCACGAAAGGAGGAAGAGAGGTGATCATAGGAAATGAACTAAGAAATGGGATGATGGGTGCAGGCAAGTGCCCTTGTAGAGGGCAATAAGGAGGTAAAGGTCATCAGGGGGGAGTCAAGATCGAGGGCATAGAGGAGGGAGGAATGGACGGTGAGAGTGAAGAGGAAATTACATCTAGAGGAGGAGAAGCCTCGGGAGACATAGGCCAAGGAGAGTCGGGTGTGAGGGATGAACCCACAAAGGATAGACATGAGGGAAGGAAGTGGGGGGGTATGCAGGAACGACCTAAGGGGAAATCCTTGTGGTAGAGACGTAACGGCACAAGTAAGAGGAGTCAAAGTTGGGTAGAAGAAGGGAGACTCTTGGAAAGTAATGTTGGCCGAGGTTACATGGCGACAGGTATCTGAGAAGTAGACCCAATAACCTTTATATGTGAGAGAATAATCGATGAAGACCCTTTTAAGAACATGAGGGATGAGTTTAGAGAGAAGGGGTAGTGTCTTAGATGAAAATGATACATCCAAAGACACAAGGAGGGAGTGAAAAAATGGATGAATCAGGAGGAGGTGATGAAGAGGGATGGCTCCACTAAGTGGGGTAAAAGGAAGCTAATTTTGAAGATAAGTGGTAGTCATTAGGGTGTCAGCCCAAAGGCAATGGGGAATATACATCTCGATAAGTAGTATGTGAGTGATGTCAAGAAGCTGACGATATTTACATTCGGTTACACCATTTTGTGCTGAAGTGTGGGGAAAGTAGTATGATCAATGATGTCATGATTGGTACAGAAGGTGTGGAGAGAGGTCTAAACAAATTTAAAGGTATTGTTCTTACAAAAAAGTTTGAGTATAGTCAAGGATGATGACTTCGGTGATGAAGTGGATAATCACATAAATGATCTTGGAAGGATCACAAAGAAGGTAGACCCAATTCACATGAGTGTAATCATTGACAAACACGATGTAATATGATGACCCAAAATAGAGGTAGTCCATGAGGGACCCTAGACATTGCAATGGAGAAGATCAAAAGGAGCGGAAAAAATACTATCACAACTAGGGTAAGAGGCATAGTGATGTTTGCCCTATTGATAAGATTCACATACAAACTTAGAGAGAGAAAGCTATTGTAATGTTTTTTGTAATTTTGAAAAATAAGAGTGGTCTAAACGGTGATGCCACAAAAGGGAAGAAGTGGCCGTAAAAGTAATAAAAAAGGCCCGAAGGTCAGAAGAAGGATCATCATAAATAAGTTTGTAAACACTCTACTCATTCTCATGGCCCAAACCAATCCTCTATCCTGTATATAGATTCTAAAAGATGTAGTGAAATGAGAAAAATGTAATAGTGTAGAGAACGGCACAAATAATAATATTAATAGACAACAAGTTAGCAAGAAAACTAAGACTATAGAGAACTTAGATAAGGGGTAGGGAAGGTGAGGAAGAGGTGGTATCATAACCTTTGATTAGACAAGTCCGACTATTGGCAATGGTCACAAGAGGATGAGCTAGGGTAGATTGATATGAGGAGAGGATAGTGGGAGTCTCGGTCATGTGAGTGGAAGCCTCTAAATCAATAATCTATGGTGTAGAAAAAGAAGCGAGAAGAATATGTGTACCTAGTGTAGAAGAGGTTAGAAGTGAAGCAAGATTGGCGGAAGTGGAGATATCGGTACCACTGACATGACAATGAACATCGTACTCTACAAGTGTCAAGGTGACATGGAAGGTTAGTGTAGGGACTTGAGAAGGAGTAAGAGACACCGTAAGTGAAGTAGTCATCACTGGCTGAGCAAAAGTAGGCTTGCCAAACTGCTTCTAGACAGCCAGATGATTCTACTTGCCACAATAAAGGTAAGGCAAAAAGGTGTTGCACCTACATCTATGAGGATGACACCATTAGGATGAGACAGCAAAAGTACATCTTTGGTCAGAGGAGCAGCCACTACAAGAGCTAAGGGGGTAGAAGAGGCTTGAGGAAGAAGAAGAGTTATGGAGAGATGTATTAGTGGTCACTCAAAAAGTAGTAGAAAAGATGGAAGCAAAATCCGGTACACAATCTCCAAAAAGAATAGTCCCTTGTATCTAGGAAGTGATGGAAGAAATGTCACTCAAGTAGATCTCAGCATAGAGCTCCTAACAATAATGTTGAAGAGTTAGGAGATTAGTAGTGGGTGGCCGATAGATGTCGACCTCCTAAATAAGGGCTTGAAGATGACTACAATGAACATAAAGTGAGAGATTGTCTTGCTTGTAAGAGAAAATGCCTTTGAAGAGCTCTACCACTTGACTAATGTTTATCTAGTTTTGGTACATTGTCTTCAAAGTGAGTCATAGGAGATGAGTAAGAGTGATGTGAGCCAAGGGCTCGGTAATGGTCGGCTTGATATTTTGAAACATCTAAGTGATGACGGCTGAATCGAGTTACGACCGAGTCACATAAGAAGGAATCTAAAGGTCAGAAGAATCTATGGAGAAGTGATAAAGAAGACTATGAGAATGTAAGAAAAGCTAAAAGCTAGATGCTCATAACACATAATTTTGGTCGGTGAAAATATATACACTAGACAAGTGAGCTGTGCAATGATGGAGTGACGGGCTAAAGGAATTGTCGAAGGGGATGAAGGTAGAATAGTCATTGGAGGAAGCCCAGAGGGCTCGAGAGTGGCCTCAAAAGAAGACTTCATATGAGGAAAGATGCCAAGATGAAGAAGAGGCTGAGGAGGGTGCAAAGATGATAGCTAGGCCTAATAGCGTGGTCCAGAGGGGTAGGTGAACCCATTAGAACCAGCTGGGCCACTATGGTGGCCTGCTGAAGCAAAATGGGCCATTAGGCGGTCCACTTGAGTGGCTAGGCCAACTGGGCGGCTGGGCTGGCTGTTGTTGAACCAGCCGGTTCAAGCAGATGGGGCATCGAGTGGTTGGGGGAAACCCTAGCTGCCATGTTGGTGGCGTTGCGCACTAGGTTGCCACAAGAGGAAAGTTTGGTGGTGGTGGCAGAAACCTCAGAGGTGACGGCAGAAGCACTAGAGACTGAAAAATCGTGGGAGATCAAGCATAGTGATGGCAAGAGAGAGAGAGAGAGAGAGATGACGCAAATGAGAGGGAAAAGGCACACCGACACGTGGTGACAACAAGAGAGGTACATCATAGGAGAAGCACATTGAGGATCAGGATGGCAACAGTGGCGGTGGCAAAGAGGCTTCTCGAGAGGGAAGAGCACGATCTGATGAAGAAGAGCACCGCCAAGGAGAGGGGATGACAACGACGTTCAGGAGCAGCACGTCAGAAGAGAAGCGGCACACTAGAGGAGGAGATGACATCGAGGAAGAACACCTAGGACTCTGATACCATGTTGATAGAGAAGGAACCCTAAAATACATTAAGGAAACAAGAAAGGTA